>SKCR01029531.1:0-100782 GCA_019454045.1 Zanthoxylum bungeanum | reverse complement strand
ATTATGGTTTTTATGATTTTACTACCTTGTTGATATTAAATACTTTTGCATATATTTTTGTTGACATTGTGAATTATTTGTCCCATTATGAAATTATCTTTGTACCACTAAAGAATTTTGACAATATCACTGCACTACCTAACTTTTCTAATTTGTATTAAGAAACTACTCAACCAAGCAATTTGATCGAAATACCCTTTTGACATCATCGTACTCTTAGGCTATGTTTGGATTGCTGGAAGATGATGGTTTATAATGGAATTAAATGGAATGGAACGGAACGGAATGTAGTGAGATATATTATAATCTTGTTTGGGAAATGAGAGTTTTATAATGTAATGTTCGAAAATATTATTTAGTAAATAAATAGTAATGAAATGTAATGTAACTAAATATGTTTTAAAGACAATTGTACCATTTTAGATTCTAAAAGCAATAAAAGACAAATATTTTGATGTTATTTTTTCAAATGGTAAATTTATCTTCACAGGTGGTGTTATTTTTTTAAGTTGCGTTCCATCACCAACCCTCCGATTTGGGCGGCTCATTTTCAATAGTTCAATGCCTCTTTTGTTACACTCTCTTCCATCCATCCACTTCATTCCATCCCTTTTCCATCAATCCAAATAATGAATTTTAAATATTTTAAATTACATTTCACTTCATTTCATCATCTTCCATTAATCAAAATATAGCCTTAATATCGTTAACGGAAAAATGACTAGTTGAATTAAAACTAAAAATGATGTATTGATATTACCAGAATTCCTTAAAAGTGAACCGCATGTGGTTCATTGATAATTTAGATTTAATGCTACCTAGCATATGACAATAATTGATTACTATCGCATTAGTCCTAAATTTACAAGCTTAATAATTATCGTTACTAATTTTATCAACATCTAATGATTGTGGTGATAAAGTTTGAATAACAATGATACATGCACAATTATATGTATTTAGAAAAGCAAATATGATTTAAAAAAAAAAAAACGTACTAAATTATTTTTCAAATACACTTGCTTATGCAATTGATTATGTAAACATCATTTTTCAAAATCTCAATGATAGAAGATCAATTTCTTAGTGGTAGTTTTGTAATTGATTAATAAAGATTTTCTTTGAGCTAGGCCCCGTCTGGTGATGGAGAAGTGATAGCAGTGACGAGTCAGTGTCAAGGAGACTATGAGGTGAATTTAGAATTTTCTTTTATTACTTGTAATTTTTTTGGAGATAAAGAACTTAAAAATTTAAGTCTAAAATATATTTATATTAATTATTTTTTCAGAAGAAACATTAAGAAAAAAAATGAAATTTTTTTTTTTTATTCTCTTATGTTATACTATTATTTAGTGTGGGTAATCGATTTTTATGAAATCAAAATAACTAACTAAATTTCAAATAATTGCACTTTTATATTATAGACAAGTTGAAAGTTTTCAAAATTAGTTGGATCACTAACATATTTTTAAAACTTAATTAAAGTATTTTTATAAAATTGAAAGAAATTAAAATCAATTTTAAAATCACATTTTGAAAATTTTCAAAAACTCAATAAAAAACACATGTCCCTAACTAATCCCAATGTGGCTTAGCCACTAGATGTGAACAGTCCTCCAATTTCTATGTTCATTGCATTAAAGTTACAAGAAATTCTCATCTAAGATTTTATGTTAAAAACTGCTTTAGAAGTGGAGGAAGAATCTTGAATGTAATCGAATTATTAAATAATGAACAAAAATATGTTTAATCTTATCAATAATCTAAGCTAAAACAGTTTACAAAAATCAAATAGTGTTGTCAATGCATGCCATTTAAATAAGTTGAGACTGGTAACAACATCATTTTACCTTATATGGTAGCATTGTAGGAGTTAAGAGATTATCAGTTGATGATCTTAATCAAAAATTTTGAATGATAAGTGTTCTAATTATTTTTCTCTTTCAGTTTTGACGGATAATTCTCATAATAACTGAAACATGTGTTATTCATTGATTGGATGATCATATATAAGTTTTTCTTTTCAGACAGATACTAATAGTTTAGGATGGGCAATAATATTAATTAATACAAAAACCATCTAAAGATAGCCCTAGAAATGGAGAAGAAATAATCATGTATACAAATAGATAATTTACTAAATCTGAAGGAAACAAGTAAAACCTCTGATTGTCTCATGCTCTTACAAGAAATGCATCCATTGATTCGAATCTAGGACTTAAACAACCAAATCATAAGCCTTATGCCACCAAGGTACACTCATTGGGGACAAAATTCTTTTCATTTGTATACACAAAATGTTTCAAAAGGTACAAAATAAAGATTTTTATACAAGTGGAACCCTAATTTATTTGGTGAGCATGATATATAAGCCCTTTCAGGGATAAAGTCAGAATTTTTAATTTTGTGAAAACCAAATTGTAACCTAAAAAATGTACATTGATTAGAAGAAGATATTTAACACTAAAATTATTATATTTTATTTAAAAATTAAATTTTTTTATCAAATTCTACGGGATCATAATATCATTTAGTACGAGGGAGCCTCCATCCCCTAAGCCCTTTGGTGCATCGACAATGTCCTTCTCTTGCTACACTACAAATTTTCTTCATGAATAAGCTTTTTGCTTATACATTGATTCATCTTCTTGGCTAACCAAAAACAAACAAAAATCTTTTTTCCTTGAGATTGGCTATAAGAATATTTTAACGCTATTATATACTATTTGCAATCATTTTGTTTCATTAAACTTCATAAAATGAATTTTATGAGTAACTTCGATTTTTTTTTTTTTTTTTTTTAAGAATGGACCATAGGCATTTAAAATATTCACTTCTTGAAATTGATTACTCGCCAATTCTTATTTATGACCATTATTCTTGAGATATTTCTTAAATTCACATCTCATGTGTTTAGATTTTAAGCTACTTAATCGGAGGCCTTTAACTTCTAAAATTTTCCTCCACATTTCAAGTTTTGTCTTTGCACCTTCTTTATACTCATCAACTAGTACTATATCATCAACAAAGAACATACACAATGATACATCATCTTGGATATCCTTAGTAATTTTATCCATTACTAAGACAAAAAGATTAAAAATAATAATAATAATAATAAAAATAAAAAAATCAATGCAAAACTTTGGTGTAAACCTATGATAATAGTTGGTCCTAAGTCTTTCATGTCGAAAGACTTAGAGAGTTCCTCTTTCAGCTGGTTGATCTTCGCTGCTTCTTGTCCAACGATCAACATGTCATCTACATATAGTAGAAGAGCAACGAAATTTCCATCCGGAAACCTTTGAATGTGGACACACTAGTCTGATGCAGTTCTTTTGTAGCCTTGACTCACCATGAACGAGTCAAACTTCTTGTATCACTGTCTTGGTGCTTGCTTGAGACCGTACAAGCTTTTCTTCAGCTTGTAAACAAGGTTCTCTTTTCTTGAGACTTTGAAACCTTCTGGCTGCTCCATGTAGATTTCTTCATTTAGATCACCATGAAGAAATATTATCTTAACATCCATCTGTTCAAACTTTAAGTTCAAACTAGCTACCAATCCTAGGATAACTCGGATTGAAGTCATTTTCACAACTGGTGAAAAGATTTCATTAGAGTCGATTCCATTTTTCTGTATGAATCATTTGACTACTAACCGGGATTTGTGTTTCACTATATTTCTGTTGTCATCTTTCTTTAGCTTGAACACCTATTTGTTCTTCAGTGTTTTCATGCCATGCGGGAGTTTGACTATCTCATAAGTATTATTTTTCTACAGATATTACATTTCATCATGCATTGCGTGCAACCATTTTCTTTGTCTTTATGAGATACAGCTTCGTTGAAAGTTTTTGGCTCCCCTTCGTCAGTAAGCATAATATAATCAAATCCTGAGTATTTGGTTGATGGAATCTGACCTCGCTCAGATCTTCATACTGGTGGTTCACTGGTTTCTGGCGGCCTGTTGTCATCCAGATTTATGGATGACCTTGTAGCCTCTGATGAAGCGGGTTGCAGCTCCCCCTACTCAACACCACCTTCCTCATCTGGTTCTGCTTCTGGCATATCTTGCACCTCATCATTATTTGTGGCCACTCGTGTTGGTGCTGGGGTTATGTCTGGATTTACATCAGTTTTGTTGGCACTGGAATTAGAAGACATTTGGGCTTTTCAATATATTCTATTGTCTAGTCTTCAAGAAACACTACATTTATGCTTCTGGTGACCTTTTCCTTCGGGTCCCATAACCTGTATCCAAATTCGTCGTCTCCATAACATATGAAGATGCATGGAATAGTCCTTGCATCGAGCTTCTGCCCGAACTCATTGGATACATGTGCAAATGCTAAACATCTGAATGTTCTCAGGTGAGAATAAAATGGATTCTTACCTGACCATATTTTCTCCGGAATTTCAAAATTCAACAGTACAGATGATGATTTGTTAATCAGGTAGCAGGCGGCACAGACAGTTTCTCCCCAGAATGGCTTTTATAGCTTAGCCAAACTGATCATGCTTCTGACTTTTTCCAAATTGTGTGGTTCATTCTTTCAGCAATATCATTATGTTGTGGGGTGCGTGGAATAATTTTTTCATGTCGAATACCGTGATTTCTGTAATAGGCATCGAACTCCCTGGAAGTGTACTCACCTTTATTATCTGAGCGGAGGCACTTCAATTTCTTCATTGTTTCACGCTTGACCATGGCATGGAACAATTTGAAATATTCTAGGACCTGATCCTTTGTTTTCAGAAAATACACCCATACCTTCTGAGAAGCATCATCAATGAAAGTCAGAAAGTATTTGTTACCACATAGTGAATTGACCTCTAAGGGACCACAAACATCAAAGTGCACCAGACTAAGCAACTCTGATATTCTCGTATAAGAAAAATTAAAGGAGACTTTATGTTGCTTACTGAATAGACAGTGATTGCAAGGATCTAGGGCAGTATTCTTGGAGACAATGATTAGATCTTTCTTTTTCAAGGTAGAAAAATCTCTTTCACTCATGTGACCGAGTCTCTGGTGCCACAGATTTTGAGAAGCCTTATGTTCAGCTACATTGAGGCTTTCTGCACATATCTTCACATGAGTCTTGTATAAAGTACCACAAATATGTCATCGTGCGACAACAATGGCACCTTTTATCATTCTCCAAGTGTCATTGCTAAAGTGGCTAGCATAACACTGTTTGTCAAGGGCTACCCCTGAGAGTAGATTGAGCCGAAGTTCTGGAATATGTCTCACCTCCTTCAGAGTTATTGTATACCCTGTATTTTTCCGCAACTGAACTTCACCAATTCCCACTATCTGAGAGGAATTAGTATTTCACATCTTCACTACTCCAAAGTCTCCTACTTTGTATGTTGTGAAGAAGTCCTTGTGAGGAGTGATATGGTAGGATGTTGTAGTATCTACACTCACTCAACATCTTGAGTTGTGGTGTGAATGCATGTCTCTTCCTGGATGGAGCAGATAGCTACTTCTTCTGAGGTAACTACTAGTGTCTCTGCATCATTCTTATTTGGCTGAGAATTACCTTGACTCTACTCTCGTTGCAGCTTTCGACAATTCTTCTTTAAGTGGCCTTCTATGCCACAATGATAGCACTTATAGTAGGCTTTCTTCCGTCTGTGGATTTGTCTCTGCTTTTGCTTCTACCTCTCACTCTACCTCGATTTTTATCTTGTTGTCTTCATCGATTCTCCGTGACAATGAATTGTGTCTGATCTGTGCCCATGTATTTTCTTATGACCTCCTCATTTGACAAGGCATCTTTTACCATAGACATGGTAAGTTTGCCTCCTGGAGCCAAATTGCTGAGAGTAACCACCAATGTTTCCCAACTATCATGAAGATAACTGAGTAGTAAGAGGGCTTGAACTTCATGTTGGACAATTATGACCCATAGCATCACTATTTGTACAGAATATGGTGTTGTTGTACAAATTAACTATGTGACAAATGAAATTTCTCTTTTATCATTTGTAATTGGATTACCGGGATATATAAATGATAAAAGTCCATATGATTAGTACCAGATTAATAAGATATGAGACAATATTAATCCACTAAGGTTTAATCATTAAATATCTCTAGTCATAGTATTATCGAGACTGGACATCGATAATGCGGAATAGGCTAGTATTACACTTGTGCGTGTTATGAAAGCGTAACGGCATAGTTCTCATATATTTGGGTATTGGATACTCATGCAAATGTAATAAGAGGTTCTGTTTACCGATGGTACGGAAACAGCTTCGCTTTGGATAGACCCATCGGAATCCCATTGGTAGTATTACTATGTGTCTATGGGAGTCCGAATCAGGGTAGCTGTATTTGGTCTTAACCTGAGACTTGCATCGCTAATACTTGCGACAATCAGTATACTTTGGATTTGATCGTCCGGGGCTTTAACATGTTATGTGTACGCCTTTTCTGGGTATACTGAGAATCGTAGTGTATTGGGTGTGATGTCAAGATGGAAGTATCACTTCAGTAATATGGAGATGATGATCACGCAGGGATACATAACTGGTACTCTCTTAAATGCTGCAGCTATCGGGATAATATGACAATGTCATGATTATCCGATTAAAGAGACTAGTTGTTGTTAACCTGATATATGCTTCGTACAGGGCAGACACAATTTCAGCTTCAGGCTTAACATATGACATCCGATACTGGATCGTAATACGCGATACTACGTATACTACGCCTGATATAGATTATGTATATTCCATGTTGAATATATTTCTGGAGAATTGGGTAGGCACGGTGTTTTGCTAGAAGCCAACCATGTCTTGTAAATCGGTGAGAACGTGGTACCGGGTACGCACGTATTCGGATAGTCTGATTACCGTATTTACTGCCAACATATCCAGAGATCTCTTGGGTCGCCTCCCAAAGATTCACCGATGATGTTTGACTCGAACATAATTAATCTGGGATTAATTATGAGAGAGAAAATTAATCTGGAATTAATTACGGCAATAATTAATCTGGGAATTAATTATCAAAGAGAGAATTAATCTAGGATTAATTGCGTCAAGAATTTATCTGGGATTAAATTCGTTTAGAAGAGAGAACGCGATTAATTTGGAATTAATCGGTAAAATAAATTTAATGGTGAAATTAAATTTTACTATTTAATTTATTTAATTGGGCTAAGATAATATATTAGATATATTAAATGAAATTGGATTTCAAAGCGGAATTAAAATTGGATTTTAATTTGTGCGAACGAATTAATTTAGAATTAATTCACAAGCGACTTCCGTAATAATATTGTGAGGCTTATTATTTAATTGAATTGGATTTAATAAAGTCGCAACGGAAAATTCGTTTAATTCGGAATTAAATGAATCTGGGCCCGAGCGAAGTTGCGTGTTGGATTGTCCGACTTAAATTCGGAATTTAAAAGGTGGGACCCACTTCACTTACATCAATTTGTTGGACATTTGATGGAAGTGGTTGGACTTATTTTATGGCTTTGATTTATTAAAAGTAAGGCTTGCTTTACTTATAATACACTCAAGCCAATTTCAACACACAAGATTATTATTTAAACCAAGTCAAACTTTGGAAGTTGTCATGGGTTACTATTCACATCACCTAAAATTCTCTCTTCTTCTCTATTTGGGTGTGAACCAAGCTCTCTCCAATGGAGTTTTGGTTGCAAAATTCCTTTTAGCTAGCACTTCAATGAGTCAAAGGAAGGTGATAGAGAGACTAATCCGAGAGTTTGGAACTCGATCACAAGCTCCGAAGCTTCAATACATCCAACAAAGAAAGAAAAGTTTTGAACTTTCTCTACCAAGCAAGGTGAGTTTTTCTGCAACTCCTCTTCTTTATTCACACACAAATCACAACTTAGAGACCTTGGCATGTTCTAGGAACACTTACAATGGTATCAGAGCCACCTCAAGTGTGATTTGGAATTTTAGGGTTTATGGACTTTATTTGGGGTTTTTGTGTTTAGAGTATAATTTCTTCAAATTGGTGGTTTGGTTGAGTTGGTATGATGTTGAATTGGATTTGTGCATCCTTAATTTTGTGAAAAATTGATAGGATTAATTTTCCCCAAAATGTACCCCTTGGCCGAATATAAACCCTAGGAAAGCTCATGGAATTTTTGAAATTTGACATATTGGATGTGTTGTTGGCATGATAGAAATATTGAATGTTGATTTAAATTGGATTAAAATCAAATTGAATGATTTTTATATGCCTTTGCCGTGAGTTTGTAGCATGTTATTAGAATGATTTTGCTTCAATTTGTGTTGGACATGAATTGAAAATGATGAGCATGATTAATTGAATTAATTAGTGTTTTGGAAGCATTAGATTAATTAATTAATTATGTTAATTACACTTGAATTGAATTAATTTGTAATTTGAATAATGAGTTAATTTAATTTATTGTATTTGGGCTTAATGGGCTTGGTTGGGCCAAGTTTAGTTTAGGATAATTGGTTGGATCCAATTGGGCCTAAAACCATTTCCACAAAGTCCAAATATGATAATTGGGCCTTTAAAATTTTAATTGGGCCCAATGGGCCTAAATTTATTTTTGGCATAGGGTGATTCCTAATTGGGCATTGACATCTTGGGTTTGACCCATAATTGCCAAAGCCCATGCCTAATGAATTAATTGAAAGCCCATTGGACTTTAATTGAATAGTATCGGATACTAATTGGGCCTTTGAGACCCATAAAGATTGGATTGGAATCCAAGTCTAAAAGACATTTTAAAAAGTGTAATTATTTAATTTGGAATTAAATATGAATTAGTATTGAATATAATTTAAATTGGATTTAAAATTATAGTTCGATATAATTCAATAATACTTACTTTGAGTATTTATTCTTAAACGAGTTTGACTCGAGCAAATCAAATCGTTGTTTGAACATTGGATGGTCATTAATTAAAGATTAATTAATTGGATTAGATTGATTGATAACATGTTATGTGTGAATACTTGGATGTATATATGAATAATGTATATTGGATGTATATTAGATGGGTGAGGGAAATTTTGGAAATTGTTATAATAAATTTAGAATTTATTTAATTGGACCTGCGTGTCCAGCCTATTACCTATTTTCTCATTGTATTTCTCTTCTCACATATTCCCCTCAATGTAAATGAGGTTTCTTTAGAAGTGTTATGTAATTGGGTAGAAGTAAGAATAGTGCTAGCATGAGAGAGGAAATAGAGAGATTTGTTCTATGAACAAATTGTATTATATATCCATCCGCATATCATTATTAATTTATTTATCGCATCTTATTATGCTTTTAGAATGCATGCTTAAGGGTGTATGATGAGACCTAATCAAAGATAATTAATTGGTTGCCAATTACGCGAAAAACTCTCAACAAATATTAAGCGTTTTCCTTCCATTGAATGATTCATTCTCAAGATCCAAGATTGGCACTGGTTTGTTGGCCAAAGTCAAGACCTTTGTCCATCGCGGATGTGTTTGAATCATGAAGGATTTGTTCCATATCGCATGTCTTGTCCAAGTTGTGATTTGTTGGCCAAAGTCAAGATCATTTCTTGTCCATCGACATCGATTACGAAGCTTTCCAAAGTCAATGAGTTCCGCTTAACTGGAATCATTAAGTTTGTTGTGCTAAAGCCAAGGCTTAGTTGATTCAGAGGAAAAAGTTAGGCAATATATTGGATATATTGGCATATATTGGATATATGTTTCGGACTTGGATGTCCACCTACTGGATCTAGGAATTGGATGAGATCCAATTGATCTTAGAGATCTATCTAGTTAAGTATCATACAATTTGTTGGCCAAAGTCAAGATTTTGTGTTATTTAACGGGATCCTAACCCACTAGGAAACCAGGTTTCCCGAGTACTCCACAGAGGGTTAAAGGCTCGTTGAAAAATAGTGGGAGGCAAGTATTAAATTTTCAATTTCGTTTGGATACTTGCCAATATGCGCTCATTTCATTTTTCGTCATTATTTATAAATATATTAGTTGGACTAATATTTAATTGTTGTTTTAATTAAACAGTTAGACTGTATTCAAACTACTTCAATTATAGTTGATTATATAATTGGATTATAGTAATCAATATATTTGAATTTAACCAATCAAATAGTAGTTAATTATATAGTCAGATTATAGTAATCATTACATTAGATTGTACCTGAAATCGTTGATTGGATGGTTGGACTATAGCAATCAAGATGAATTGAAAGATTAGCGTCAAATGACATAATCCTAAGTGATAAGTGTCTTTTACGGCTTTAATTTTCATATTGGGAAATGAATTTCAGGATAGTCCTGGGAGTTGAGAAGTTACTCTATTTGATAGAGCGACCTCTCGGGCCTAAGCCCGGAGATGAGCAAATAGTAGAGCATGATCTTTGGAAGATTCATGTGATGATAAATTTAGTGTTCAATCTGTTATGCTTGCCGCAAAGACTCCTTAATTTCTTCGTCAGAACTAAGGATTAGATCCTTATAGTATGATATTGAAATTGAAGGATCTTCATAGATCTATACTTAGATCTTAGAAGTGTTGATTGCAAAAGATAATTCTTGAAGAGTTAATGGCTTTGCTCAATGAGTCAGAGACAGAACTTGCAAAAAGGCAAGAAGCGCATGGCGCATCTTACTTTAACATCCCAGAAGGCCAAGGCTTGGCCGAAGACTTCTAGGGATGTGAAAAGGGGCAAAGGCAAAATCTTCACAGTCTTCTAGGAAGACAAATGACATATCTCAAGATGTCTGCCTAAACTGTGGCAAACAGGGTCACTGGAAGCGTGACTGCCGTATGGACAAGGTAGACATGAAGGAAGTGAAGACGAGCTAGGCTCCGACTTCAGGTATGTTTGTTATAAACATGTCCACTACTGGTTTCAAAATTGGATTTTTGATACTAGAAGTGGTGCATAAATATGTACTGGTGTGTAGAATCTGCTGATTAGCAGGAGACTGACTTCAGTTTAGATCGACCTGCGAGTCGGAAACGGGACGAGAGTCGCTGTTTTAACCGTAGAAATCTGACTTTTGGAACTGCCCTTTGGGCATGTACTTGAATTAGGAAACTGTTATAATGTACCTAGTTTGACTAGAAACATTATCTCTATATCAAGTATAACTTGTTGCGGGTATACCTTTATATTTTAGAATACTAAGTGTTTTATTTATAAAGATGATATTAAGATAAACACATTAGATGTGAATAAAAGTATTTATATTTTGAATATAAAAGAATCTCAAACATATAACATGACAAACAAATAGCTCAAACTGAATTAATCAGATGAGACTTATTTGTGGCATTGTTGTCTGGGACACATTAACAAGACTCGTATATCCACATTTTCGAAGAGTGGATACTAGGACGGATTGGATTCTAATTCAAATGATGTCTATGAATCTAGTTTATTATGCAAAACGCCTAAAATACATTTTACTTGGTAAAAGTGTAAGTGCCACCGATCTGTTAGCCCTCGTTCATAGTGACGTAAGTGGGCCCATATCTAGCTAGGCTAGAAGAGGATATAAATACTTCGAAACCTTTACGGATGTAGCATCGCGTTAAGGTTATGTGTTTCAAATGAAACACAAATCGGAAATTTTTGAGTAATTCAAAGAGTTTCGACACGAAGTAGATAGACAGACCGGCTAAAGTATTAAACCGTCACGGTTAGACCGTGGTGGAAAATACTTAAGCAATAAGTTTCTCGATTACCTGAAAGAGTATAGCATTCTTTCACAGTGGACTCCTCCCGGAACACCTCAATCGAGTGATGTGTCCGAACGGAGAAACCGAACTTTTTTGGACATGGTAAGGTTAATGATGAGTCGCTCTGAGCTACCATTTTCCTTCTAGGGATACGCATAAAACAGTGCAATACTTATTTTGAATAAGGTTCCATAAAAATCTGTTAGACAGACTTCATATTAGATATGAACATGAAATAAAATGGGTTTTCTCATTCTTGTAGATTTGGGAATGCTGGGCATATGTTTGGATGATACCAAACTAGAACACAAATTGGATAAGTGCCTAATTTGTGGGTTATCCTAGGGAAACCAAATTATAGTACTTATACAACTCACAAGAGAGCAATGTAATTGTTGCTCTCCATGTGGTTTTCCTAGGAATACCTATATGCAGTGGTAAGTGGGAGGAAAGTAAAACTCGATGAAAATCAGAGTAATACTATTTCAGGCACTTATTCCTTAACGGAACATAAACAGTTCATTAGGGATGAAACTGTACCATAATTTTCGAATACACAAGAACCGCATAGATCGGAGAGAGTCAAAAAACAACCTAGGAGGTATGGGTTTCTGATCTCACCTCATGTAGATGTTAATCTTATTGAGGAAGATGAACCGACTACGTATGAGGAAGTGATACAAGGTATCGACTCCATTTATGGAAAAATGTCATAAAGTCCAAAATGGATTCCATGTATATCAACAAAGTTTGGATACTATTTGATGTACCAAAAGGCATTGAGCCTATTGGTGAGTCTTCATGGTGAAGACATACATGAAATATGGCAATATACAAACGTACAAAGCTAGGCTTGTAGTGAAAGGGTATCGTCATGAACATAGTGTCGATTACGACGAAATATTTTACCTATTGCCATGATTAAATTCATTCGGATAATGCTTGCTAATGCTGCATATTTCTTTTATGAAATATGGTAGTTGAACGTCAAAATCGCTTTCCTTAAACGGAAACCTTTAGGAGGATGTTTATAACATCCTGACGGTTTTGTCACACCAAAACAAGCAAACAAAGTTTGCAAGTTAAATCGATCCATTTATGGATTGAAGCAAGCATTGTGTTCTTGGAACCAGCGTTTTGATGTAATCATAATGGTATATGATTTAATTCAAAACGAAGATGATTCTTGTGTATATAAGGAGGTTAGTGGGAGCGCACTAACAATGATTGTCCTATAAGATAATGATATATTGCTTTACAGTAATGACATTCCCATATTAACAATCGGTGAAAGCTTGGCTTTCATGAAAATTCTCCATAGAATACTTGGGAGAGGCAACTCTTATTCTAGGAATAAGGATCTACTGGGATAGATCTGAAAGTTGTTGGTATTCTCCGAGAACTCGTACATTGAAAAGATGTACGTGACCTGGTGTCTCATAGGCTTTGAGCATATGGAGTCACAATCAGGCCAATCCAGATGATGGTCACTAGATTGATGTTAAGAACATCCTTAAGTATCTTAGACTAACTAATGATGCTTTCTTAAAATATGGAGAAGGAGAACTTGAAGTGACTGGGTTCACCGTTGCAAGTTTCCTAACCGATAAAGACGACTTTGAGTCGCAATAAGGGTACATATATAGTTTGAATAACGGAACAGTGAGCTGAAAATCTTCCAAGCAAGATATTGTTACTGAATAAACAACAAAAGAGGAATATTGCTGCAGCTGAGGCAGCAAAAGAAGCAATTTTGGATCTATAAAATTCCTAATTAGATTAGGAGTAGTTCTGTTAGCAGCTGAGCTAGGCTACAATACAGGTTAAGGAACCGCGGTCTCATCAACGATCCAAGTATGTACTTCAATCATTTCATCTGATTCGTAAGATCAAACATCGTGGCGATGAGATGATCGAATAAATCGCATCAGATGATAACATTACAAATCCACTGACGAAAGCTAATTCTCAGCAGAAATTTGAGCGACCCTTACATAGTTCATGTGGAGAACACCTGAGTGATTGGATATTGCCCAAGTGGGAGATTGTTGGACAATTATGACCCATAGCATTACTATTTGTACAGAACATGGTGTTGTTGTACAAATTAACTATGTGACAAAGGAAATTGTTCTTTTATCATTTGTAATTGGATTACCGGGATATATAAATGATAAAAGTCCATATGATTAGTACCAGATTAATAAGATATGAGACAATATTAATCCACTAAGGTTTAATCATTAAATATCCATAGTCATAGTATTATCAAGACTGGACATCGATAATGCAGAATAGGCTAGTATTACACTTGTGCGTGTTATGAAAGCGTAACGACATAGTTCTCATATATTTGGGTATTGGATACTCATGCAAGTGTAATAGGAGGTTCTGTTTACCGATGGTACGGAAACAGCTTCGCTTTGGATAGACCCATCAGAATCCCAATGGTAGTATTACTATGTGTCTATGGGAGTCCGAATCAGGGTATGTGTATTTGTTCTTAACCTGAGACTTGCATCGCTGATACTTGCGACAATCAGTATACTTTGGATTTGGTCGTCCGGGGCTTTAACAGGTTCTGTGTACGCCTCTTCTGGGTATACTGAGAATCGTAGTGTATTGGGTGTGATGTCAAGATGGAAGTATCACTTCAGTAATATGGAGATGATGATCACGCAGGGATACAGAACTGGTACTCTCTTAAATGCTGCAGCTATCGGGATAATATGACAAGGTCATGATTATCCGATTAAAGAGACTAGTTTCTGTTAATCCAATATATGATTCGTACGGGGCAGACACAATTCCAGCCCCAGGCCTAGCATGTGACATTCGATACTGGATCATAATACGCGATACTACGTATACTACGCCTGATATAGATTATGTATATTCCATGTTGAATATATTTATGGAGAATTGGGTAGGCACGATGCTTTGCTAGAAGCCAACCATGTCTTGTAAATCGGTGAGAACGTGGTACCGGGTACGCACATATTTGGATAGTCCGATTACCGTACTTACTACCAACATATCCAGGGATCTCTTGGGTCGCCTCCCAAAGATTCACCGATGATGTTTGACTCGAACATAATTAATCTGGGATTAATTATGAGAGAGAAAATTAATCTGGAATTAATTACGGTAATAATTAATCTGAGAATTAATTATCAAAGAGAGAATTAATCTATGATTAATTGCGTCAAGAATTTATCTGGGATTAAATTCGTTTAGAAGAGAGAACGCGATTAATTTGGAATTAATCGGCAAAATAAATTTAATGATGAAATTAAATTTTACTATTTAATTTATTTAATTGGGCTAAACTAATATATTAGATATATTAAATGAAATTGGATTTCAAAGCGGAATTAAAAGTGGATTTTAATTTTTGCGAACGAATTAATTTAGAATTAATTCACAAGCGACTTCCGTAATAATATTGCGAGGCATTATTATTTAATTGAATTGGATTTAATAAAGTCGCAACGGCAAATTCGTTTAATTCGGAATTAAATGAATCTGGGCCCGAGCGAAGTTGCGTGTTGGATTGTCCGACTTAAATTCGGAATTTAAAAGTGGTGGGACCCATTTCACTTACATCAATTTGTTGGACATTTGATGGAAGTGGTTGGACTTATTTTATGGCTTTGATTTATTAAAAGTAAGGCTTGCTTTACTTATGATACACTCAAGCCAATTTCAACACACAAGATTATTATTTAAACCAATACAAACTTTTGAATTTGTCATGAGTTACTATTCACAGCACCTAAAATTCTCTCTTTTTCTCTATTTGGGCGTGAACCAAGCTCTCTCCAATGGAGTTTTGGTTGCAAAATTCCTTTTAGCTAGCACTTCAATGAGTCAAAGGAATGTGATAGAGAGACTAATCCGAGAGTTTTGAACTTTCTCTACCAAGCAAGGTGAGTTTTTCTGCAACTCCTCTTCTTTATTCACACACAAATCACAACTTAGAGACCTTGGCATGTTCTAGGAACACTTACACTTCATCTCTCAGTTGCATGTCTACTGCAGACAACTGGTTCACTAGGCTTTGGAACTCATTGGTGTGTTCTGCAACGGAAGTTCCACTCCGTAGCTTCACCCTCAGCAAACGCCTCATTATTAAAGCTTTATTCCGAGTTGTCTTGGCCTGGAATATGTCTTCCAATTTTATCCACATTTCATAAGTATTTGTATCATGTGCTACGTGGTGGAAGACATTGTGGCCGATCCACTGCCTAATCTGACCCAGAGTTCTAATATTAAGCTTATTCTTGTCACCATCTTTAACAGATTCTTATCTCACTCCCTTCACCTCGATTATATCGAACAAATCCTTGCAATGCAAATAGTCTATCATCTGAGATCTCCAAAGAGAGTAATTGATTGTTGTTAGCTTGAACATTACACCAGAAAAGGAATCTTACATTTTCATTTTAAGTTTTAAATTTTAAAATGAAAATAAGACAAAATCGGGGTTCATTTTCACAAATCGGAGGTCACTGTTGCGTCCGAACGATCAAAAATAGTGGATTAGACACTTCGTTAGTCCAAATCCGATATAGGGGCCGATTTATAATTTTCTAAAATTTTCTGGGGCTAAAATATAAATTTCAGAGACTTCATGGGGCTCAATAAAATTTACCAGGTATGCTGACGTGGCATGTGATGTGGCTGTTGAGTGGACCGGTTGCTAACGTGTCAAGTGACGTGGCTGATGATATGGCAATGACGTTTCGATGACTGTGCGATGACGTGACACTGACGTGGCTGCTGACTCGGCATTGACTGTTCACTGACGTGGCTGTTGACTCGGCGCTGACTGTGCGCTGGCGTGTGATGACATGAATAACACGTCAGCCTCTTCAACCTCTAGCAGCGCATGAGTGCGCGTGGGACTCACTCTCTGGCACATGCGGCGTCCCTGGACCTCCGATCGATCGCTGGAAAATACCACTGTGCTCGTCTCGACCTGAACTAGCTGATGATATGCTCAAAATTAATTTTTGACAACTTTCCTGAAACTCGAATTTTCCGAACCAAGTTATGTTCTTCGATTTTACGACCCCCAGTGTATAACCAAAGCTCCTGATACCACTTGTTGTGATTCTCTGATCACTAAATAGTGTTTATGAGGAAAAAAATACTCTTTATTACTACTTGAATAGACTTTACAAAGATTACAAACTTTGTTACGAAAACCTCACACTCCATTCTCTAAGCTCTCTTGACATTAAACTTAATATTTTGGGATGCTTGAACTTAGGAGTGTTCACAGGTCGGGTCAAACATAGGTCGGGTCACGGGTCGGGTTACGAGAAAGTGAAACCCGATCGGGTGCGAGTTGGGTCGGGTCGGCAAAAAAAAATTATGAATTAATTATTTTGAAATATAAATATTAGTTATTTTATGTGCCAAAAATTATCATATATATAAATATTTAATACAACAAAAGTAGTTTGCATTGTGGCTTCAAAAGGAATTATTTTTACAAAACAAAGTATAAGCCATTTTTATCTTACTTAAATGAAACTCAACTTTATATGAGTAATGATGGACATGTTAGTTCTGTTAGAGATATGCCCTATACTCAACTTGTGGATGGGCTATATGTACATGTATTTGTAATATTTTCATTAATTAATAAAATGACAACTTTATTATACGTGTCTTACATAACTTATATGAATCATCAAACACTGTAATAAAGTCATTGGAGTAATAAGATGATGGCTTCCACGCCTTATGAGAATCATTACTCTTAAACGTTCCTAGTCATAGTTTTGTGAATAATCTGGGCGTTCACAAAACGGAGAGACTAGCATGATGATATGATCCGCCCTTAAGTGGGGTAGCCGATCTCATAGGCTACTAGCGGAGATCCGTCCGCTTGGTGTATCACATGGATGCGTGAGTTGCTCGTGTCCATCGAACTGACCGCCGAAAGTTTTCACATAGAGTGTTTATCCCATGTGTCTGTGAGAACTTTCATGTATCGATTGTATGACTAGTCCTTAGACTTGAGGTCTTTACAATCTTATGTGTGGATCAAATGACTTTGACATTCTCCTTCCCCGGTTCAAAAGATCCGATCATAAGGGTATGATTGGATCATTTGTTGAAACACATGAAGTTCGTAAAGATACAACAGAGAATCTCCACTCTCTCGGATAATATTTACTTATAAGAGTAGTATTCCAGTTCGCGGGTTGATATGTGTGATCAGTGCTTGAGACTGTTGTTGGACAATTATGATCCATAGCGTCACTATTTGTAAAAGAAATTGTGATTTTTGTACAAATTAACTATGTGACAATGGAAATTGCTATTTTATCATTTTGTAATTAGATTACTTGAATATATATGAATGATAAATGTCCTTATGATTAGTTCCGGATTATAAGATATGAGACAGTATCAATCCACGAAGGTTTAATCATTAAATATCACTAGTCGTAGTATTATCGAGACTGGACATCGATAATGCAGAATAGACTAGTATTGTACTTGTGCGTGTTATGGAAGCGTAACAACATAGTTCTCATATATTTAAGTATTGGATACTTATGCAAGTGTGATAGGAGGTTGTGTTTGCCGATGGTACGGAAACAGCTTCGCTCTGGATAGACCCATCGGAATCTCATTGGTAGTATGACTATGTGTCTATGGGAATCCAAATCAGGGTAGGTGTATTTGGTTTTAACCTAAGACTTGCATCGCTAATACTTGCGACAATCAATACGCTTTGGTTTTGGTCGTTCGGGGCTTTAACAGGTTCTGTGTACGCCTCTTCTGGATTTTTTTAGAATCGTAGTGCATTGGGTGTGATGTCAAGATGGAAGTATCACTTCAGTCATATGGAGATGATGATCACGCAGGGATACAAAACTAGTACTCTATTATGTTGCAAATATCGGGATAATATGACAAGGTCATGATTATCCGATTAAAGAGACTAGTTGCTAATGATCCGATATATGCTTCGTACGGGGCAGACACTATTCCAGCCACAGGCCTTGCATGTGACATCTGATACTGGATCACAATACGCAATACTACGTATACTACGCCTGACAAAGATTAAATATTCCTTAAAGAATATTTCTGGAGAATTAGGTAGGCACGGTGCTTTGCTAGAAGCCATCAATGTCTTGTAAATCGGTAAGAACGTTGTACGAGGTACGCACGTATTCGGATAGTCCGACGACCGAATTTACTCCATCATAACCAGGGATCTCATGGGTCGCTTCCCGAAGATTCACCGATGACGTATGACTCGAACAAAATTAATCTGGGATTAATTATAAGAGAGAGAAAATTAATCTAGGATTAATTGCGGCGAGAATTTATCTGGGATAAAATTCTAATAGAAGAGAGAGAACGATTAATTTAGAATTAATCGATAAAATAATATATTCGATATATTAAATGAAATTAGATTTCATAACGGAATTAAAATTGGATTTTAATTCGGGCGAACGAATTAATTTAGAATTAATTCGCGAGTGACTTTAATAGTAATTTTGCTAGGCATAATTATTTAATTAAATTTGATTTAATTACGTCGCAACGGAAAATTCATTAATTCAGAAATAACGAACCCGAGCCCGATATGTGTTTTGTGGGCCCACTCGGATTTTGAATTTAAGTGGGGCCCACAAGTCACATCACCTAGTCAACCTTATCAAACTTTTGCTTGATGGAAGTTGTTAGTTGTTGGTGATGGCTTGTAAAATACTCAAGCTTGATTTGTGAATAACTTTTACCAAACTTTGGATTTTTTGGTATATGTCTTTTGATTTTGGAAAATCAAAACAAGTCACACAAATCATTAACTCTCTTTTTTGCATTTTGGCGTGAACCTCTCCCCTCTTTCTCTTTGATATTGCCGAGAGTTGCTCTCTCATGATTTGATATAAATGGATCTTGGGCAAATGGATAGCGACATCATAATTTGATTTAGTTAATTTTCCGCTGCGGACTCGCGGCCGCTTCCCAACAAGTTCAGTTGGGGATTTGTCAGAAGGCCTTGATTGACTGGGTTCTTTGTGCTGTAACATCACTTGAAGGCATACTTCTAATCATGAGATGGGAAACGTTAGAAAATTATCCCACCTCACGAAAATGGTATACTTGTAATTTGAATTCTTATCCTCAATGAGATCTGCTTGTCTTTTCTCAAGTAAATGGTTATTGTGCGTACTTGCTTTATGGACTCATCTGTTTACATATTCCATATCTTGATATTTGTTCTTCCTCCTTTATTTAGATGATGATAAAAGATCAATTTGCAAACTACGTTGTATAGAAGGTGTTGGAAACTTCTGACGACCAGCAACATGAATTGATTCTTAATCGAATTAAGGTTAACTTGAATGCTCTGAAAAAGTAACAAACAAATGAAATAATAATAAAAATTTTAATAATAATAATAATAATTCTTTAGAAAAATAATAAAAAATTTAGAAAAATAATAAAAAATATTATAGGGTCGGATCGGATTTTAATATCAAACTCGTTGCCCAACCCGAAAATTTTGAGTCGGGTGGAATTTTTTTCAAATTTTTTTTTAAACCCGCGCAGGTCGGGTCGGGTCGGGTCAGGTCAAATGAAAGCTCAATTTATAGGCAATGATTTGCCTTCTTACTCAACACAATTAGTGGAGTAGTTGCCACTAATTGAGTGGTTAAAGGTGGTTACACCAAAACTATTGATTAATGGAAGTTGTTAGGGATGGCGACGGGCCGGGCCAGTTCGGTCGGGCTTGGCCCGGACTCAATTTTTTATTATAAAAAATTATAAATAAATAAAATTTATTATATAAATATAAATATTTTATAAATAAAAATATTTAATTATTTATTTTAAGCCCGGGCCCGATTTTTTTATTATAAAAAATTATAAATATAAAAAAATTATTATATAAATATATATATTTTATAAATAAAAATATTTAATTATTTATTTTAAACTCGGGCCGGGCCCGGGCTTTTTGGGTTGAGCCCGGCCCGGGCCTTTTTGGCCATGTATAGAGGTTGTAACAAAAACTAATAATGCTTATTGGATTCTTATCACATTCCTCTTGGCTACGTAACATTAACAGTATGTTCAAATTTGTTACAATATAAGAGGTAGCTGCTGCATACAGGGAAAAAAAAGTATTTAGAAAAATTGAAAGAGATTTAGCATAAATATATAAACATTACCAAGTGAAAAGATTCCATGAGTAGAAGGAAGCTGGGGTTGATGTTAAATTCTTTTTTCCTTTTTGCTCAAAGTCGTACAAATCAAATCATAAAAAGAAAGCTTGAAGTTGAGAGGTACAACTCAGCATGTTAATCAATATTAAGCCAAATAATATTCTCTTTAATTTATGTACGTTTGCATGCACATGAATAGAAATGAAAATAAAAACAGAATTTGAATACATGTAATGCCAACTTGTGAATTTCGATTCCAAAATCTTTCTTTGAAGCTTGCGGAACTGTAATTTGTCAACCAAAGATCTTGGTTCTTTGAAAGATTCTCAGTTGCCTTGAACTATAGCTGAAAAAAGTAGTTTGTTAATATCCTCAGAATCTGAGTCATGGTTCTCATCTCCTGCATCAACAAAACAATATTGTACAAATTATTTTTTTACGAGTCCATCTCGCAGTTCCAATATTTTCACAAATCAAACCCTCCATCATAGATACTGACGAATGATATCAATAACATAGGAATCGTGTGAATCCTTACCTGTTCTTGATCTGACTTGAACTGTCCACTCATCAATGATCTGCATTAATTAAAAACGAAAAAAAGTGACAAGGTTGTCTTCTAAACCCTCTATGCATGCAAGAACAATGGAAGAGTTAAGAAGCGGAGCAAAACAAGAATAAGATATACGATTTGTTTTTGTAGGCTTTGCCCTTTGGTATGTTTAACGAAACAAGAACTACCCAGAAAAAATCTCTGCCCGGGTACTTTCTTGTAAGCAAACTAGCAAAGCCCCTTGGTCGTTTCATATCAGTTGCTTGCTGGCGAATGGTGCAAACACTTTAGACACAACTTGGAAAATAGACAACCCTCCAAATCAACACATTACTAATAACAGAAATGTTTGGTTTAAAAACTTAAGCACCATGATGATTTACATAGTTCCCAGTACAGATGGAAGACAAACTACATTGTCTTTGTTTTTGTATCTTCAAAGACCCAAAAGACCGTAAAGGTTAACATGTGCAAAACGAATTGAACATTAATGTCGTCTCTTCAGACTTCAGTGAAGAAAGAAATCAAAGAATAAGAGAACAGCGAACTAAATCATTCCATTCTGCTTCTTAAGTAATCATTTGTATAAAGTTTGCAATAGCAATCCATTGACTCGATCCACTGGATTCTCTCCTTTTGATAATTCCAACAATCTCAAACAGTTCTCTTCATGTTGAGTTGTAGTTCAAATTAATAACACAAAATACCAAAAAGAAGATCCAGATTATATTAAGGCAACAGACAAGAGTTTCAGAAAGAACATTCACAACTTAAAGGTGTTTGGTTCAAACATTTAAACTTTCAACTCTTCCATTGGCATTAAGATATGTTCACCAATTTCCTACACCATGTATGCAACAGGGCTCATTGATTGAAACGAGAATAGCATCTTACCAATCGTAATACAGTTTTTCAAAATAATATATTAGCATAATACCTGCTTGAAGTTGGCAAATGCAGAATCATCATACTCGTTAGCAACAGGAATGTCCAAGGATGCTTGCATCCGCTGCACTAAAGTTCTGTTCCCAACAAGAATCGTACGAGTCTTATCAATCAAATCCTGATAATCAATTTCAATAATCAAGATCAACTTCAATTTGCAAATTAGTCATGCGGTGCACATTTTACCCTAACTTGGTTGGGAATATGATTAGGTTAGATCTGAATTTTCTGAACTGATCATTTCCAGTGTTCAAAAAATGAATCGAACCAAACCAAACAAAGCATTTTCCCACCAAACCAAACAAAGCACTTGTACAATTTCACTTAGTTTTAGCAAATAACCCCACTTGGCAAATGAAATGACAATATCTGCAGATTAAATATATAATGAGAGAATTTTAAGTACCTGTTTGGCTGCCAAAAGTTCACGACACTGCTCTTTCAAGACCGGCAAATCTTCCTGTACTTTCTTTATTCTAGAGACCAGCTTCATTGGATTCGCCTAAAATTATAATTTCAAAGGGATTTTAGTTAAAAATACAAATTATTATCATACTTTTTTAAAAAAAATAAAATAAATTTGGCTTGCCTACATTGTCAGGATATATTTGCTGAAACTCTTTCTCAAGCTTGTACTGAATCATCGTAAGATCATGATTTGCTTTCGTGAATAAATTCACCAAACCGTCAACTGCTTGATGATTTTGCTGATAATTTTGATACGCCATCGTTTCACTTCCTCTTTTTCACTCTTCTTAGGGTTTCCTCTCTCTATAAATTTGCCGCCTGTTTATCATTCGATTTTTTGGGCCGATAATAAAATACCTTATCGACGCGCCTTTTGTAGCGCGTGAAAACCTTCCCGGATTAATGAAATGGGATGGGCCGAAAACAGGTTGTGCCCGAGTTTGATTTTTAATTAATGATATTATCCCTAAATTTAAGCTGAGTTATTTATGCAAAGTTCGAATTCGACTCGCATTTATCGAGATTGATTCATTTAATAAATGAATTAATCAAATTTGAAAATAATAGCTTGATTATTAAATATGATTGACTCATTGAACCTCTATTTGACTCGTTTTTCACTCGCTTTCAAAATAGACTCTATTTGAATCATATAGACACAACTCACTCATCATCATCGTCATTATTGCTATTATTGTAACACCCCGCCAGAGGCAGGATGCTACCGGCAGGAGACAGGATTGACCTATCTCCATAAGCCTCTAAATTTATGAAAATCTGGCATGATGTATCCTAAAACTGGACAACCTGGATCTCGGTCCAGCATAAAAACGATCATGAAATAAACATCACATATCAAAACGGACCTCGGGTCCACACCAACACATCAAAAACATTACCTAAGGGCTACGTGCCCACATCATCTATCAACACTCAATGGCCCACAACATCATAACAAATCAAACATTTATTTAATATTTACAAATAGCATGCTCAGCACGACAAATAAAATATTAATATCAAATCCTACACTTCTAAAGCTTATCCCAGGACACTTGCGAGGGTGATTGTCGCTTGGGAGATCCGCGTCTCGAGCATGACATCCAAAAATGAAATAGTTGACCTGTCAAGAGCTAACCTGCAAAACTACAATTGGATTGGTGTGAGTTATAAAACCTTAGTAAGTATCATGCTAGTATAATAACAAACATGTCAAGTATAAACTTCAAATAATCAAACATATCAATAGTTTATCAGGATTACTAAATTGTTACAGGTTCAAATTTTATTATCATGTTATTATCCTTTATACTTAACCCATGTCAAGCTTTCATATTCATATATCTACATATGCGCTAATCTAATAGCTAACATCCAAAGCATACAAAGCAAAACATGAATGTTATAGTGTACATCATTTAATATCAAATACATTTCAATCACATGAAACATGAAGTCATACATATATACTTTCATCTCAATTATCCACCTTTGAAATATCATCAAATCGGCAGCTCAAACAAATTGTCTTCTATTCGGATACAATTATTTTTAATACCAAAACAAACTTTCTTTAACGCTTGACAACTTTCTTCAATACAAAAAATCTTATGATAATTTAACATTCGTTTCTCTTTCACAATAAGTGTATATACAATACAAACTTAGCACATACATTCTATAGCATCTTATGGTCACGCTGATTCATATATCATTCTTTCATTCCAAGCACACATACATCATCCATACATATCACAAGATCTACCATACATACACATGTACTCAAGCATACACAACACTCAACGCATCCAGGAACATACAATCAAGACAACACATACAAATGAGCTGGCTCACACATACAATGCTCGTACGAGACTCATTACATATTTTAGAATAGATATGAGATGAATTTCGGCTGAACGGATTCCTAACCAGCTCGACTATTATGCCACGAGAACATCAATCAATTAAACATACAAACATGCATACATACCATGGCACACCAAACTCATCGCACGACTTTTCATACACAAGCACATCTATAATAAATATTCCAAAACATGATTCAAACACACACGTACAAACATATATTTCAAACATGTGAATATACATCCTGTTATAAAATTCAAATGTTATACCTTTGATAGTCTTCATAACTCTTCTTTTATCGATCAAACATATTCATTTCAGAATCTCTATCTAGGAACATTTGATATAGTGTCATTACCAAATGAGCATATCCAACCTATACATATCTTAACGTCATATGCATATACGAATACATACTCATATACTTATACATTTTCATATCGTCACACATTCATACCTTTACGTAAATTCATACATACATATAAACATTAAGCTTATCAAACATTTCACTTCAAACACGTCAATACATACATATATTAATATCATTACACCTCTTACTTCGTATCATGATAATAACAAAAATCATACATGCGATGGTCGTTTCACTTAACTATACCCAATCTCGAAGTCTTTTCTCAAATCCATCTTTAACTATCTTAAACTTTTCAATCATCTCTCTCTCTTTCTATATATATAGACACACACACATGCGTATCTCTAAAACACGAAAAGAATGATTCGAGAACTCATAGCATGCGATACTTACCTGGCTTCGCGAGCACTCCAGGTCCTAGTCAAATCTTTCAAGAAAACATCACAAAACGAATTCACCGTTCTCTTACTTAATTCGCTGACATACTTAATGTATTCACTCCAACAACTATTACCTGAATTATTTATTTTTTTAGTAATTTAGATACATATTATCATGTACAAAACATGATTAATTTCTTAATTTAATTTGGGGTTGGTATTTTATCAAATATTTGGTTTGCGCATTGTGCATACACTACCCTTGCTACAACTTATGCTTGTTCTACCTTCTTTTACACTACCATTATACTTCAACGTGTTTAAGCCTTCATTACATCACCAAAATAGCCCCCATTCTTCTTCTTATAGCAAAACTTACGCACCAAAATAAGCCATTATTTTTATGGATCCCAATACATCAATCTACTTACTAATAACACTTCTAACCATAACCATCAACATTGGTTCATCCTAGTGTTGGGGTTTTGGGCGATGAGTGCAGCGGAAGCGCGGTTCGAGCGAAATCGTAATTTAAAACCTTCTTAAATTACCGAATAAATTATTCAATATCTAATATGAATAATTTATTCATATTTCACCTAAACTTATTTATTCAATATCAAATATCAACATAAATAAGGTTTAAATTTCGCGAAACTTTTACGAAAATCGTTTTTCCGTAAAATGACACAAAACGTATTTTTGACCGAACCGACCACCCGACACTTATGGGGACTGCCCAGTCAGCCCCAATAGTGTCAGTGCAGTCCATGGGCTGCTCGAACATTGACAGATTCAATGTTTGGGCAGCTGTCACCCGGTTGGCTCAAAAGTCATCTGGTAACGCCGTTTTGGCCATTTTCGCTTATTTCAACTCGGAAACGATTTCCGGCAATTGTTCCAACTCCCAAAACACATCCATTATATTCATATGACATCAAATTCATCATAAAATTTCCATTTTTAACAGATCTGATCAGGAAACCGAAAATTACCATTTTTCATGCTTTAAATCTAAATTTTCAAGATTAATCTAATTAATCATAACACCAAGCAAAGTCACCACATAAGAACAACCCAAGAACAATTCTAGGTGTCACAAGAGTGGTCATAACACTTAGAATAACAACTCATCAATAGTTGATTAAATTGGACAATAATTACACTAATTACTTCCAAAACTACTTCACACATGCAATTCACTTCCATCTCCATCATCCACAAACCAAAGCCCCAAAAATTCAGATTTGAAGGAACCCTAGAACATTTCTAAATCATCAAGAAATAAGAAATCAAATTTCTAAGCTTAGGGTTAAGTAGATTACCTTTTAATCTCTTGAAATCTCAAATTTTTTTCTTGATTTTCCTTCATTTTCTTCATGGATTTGATCAAACAAACCCTAGGATTTTTATTTATGGAAGCTCACGATAATGATGATAAGAAAATGAAGAAGATACTTTTTTTGTTAATTTAAAAGCCACTCAACCGACTTTTTGAGGGCATTATTGTCCAATTGGCACATTTAATCTAATTAAATATAAATTTAACTTTATGTAATCCAATCAAAATTGCACACATCAAGTTAAATTAATTCATGCCATTTGTTCCAATAATAAATGGATAAATTCCATAACATTTATGGAAAAAGTTTGTTAATTAATAATTCAAATATTTAACAATTAAATATCCAAATAATTAATTAATGTAATTATTATTATATATGAATTTTTATTTACAATAAATAAAAAAATACATATATTTATGGCATGTGTCAAAATCTCATTTGACAAATAATTAATGTGTATCTAATCGTATTATGTATCAAATACAAATACACAATAATTATTATCGGACAAAATCCCCTAATGCATGTGTTATCGTTTAACCGATTAAACGATCCGAATTAACTAATTTAATCTGGTGAACTATTATGAATAATCAGTATTATTCATATCGCGTTGCCCAAGTGCTCAACGAGTACACTTCATATTGTGAGACTCTCTAAGTTTAGGTTTATCCGTCACGAAATCCAATTTCGTGTCCATAATCCACCCACTCATGGATTATGACGATCACAGATAATCTTGTTAAACTATGCAAGTCGAGGTCATTGCATACGTATAATTCCTCCGTCACAGGCTATCCATATTATACATGGGATATATATGAGAACGTCAAATCTGTTCGGTATAATATAGTCGACTTTCAATTTACGATCTCTAAATAACACTCGGAACTAATTTCTGAAGTTATACCACGGTCATGGATTTACTAGATCGTAAACACGTGAGGATGCATATGCCATGTACACACGACTGACAGACTGGATATCATGAGCATTAGTCCATACCCAACGAACAGACGGAGGTCTGATCATGAATAGATCGGTGATGTGACTGCCATCAAAGTGTGGATGATAACTCATATATCCCACTGTGGTATCTCAAGTCAGAGGACCATTATGCTCGCTCAACTCGAGAAGATTCATATTGACGTTGGTGTACCATCTATTAGGAAATCTTCAGTGAATCGTTCAATGTCTTATCAAATAAACACCTGAAATTACCTACAAGCAATAGCGACAAGAAATCTCTATACCCAAGAGGGGGGTGAATTGGGTTATCGCTATAAATGCGGAATTATAAAATCTTTGCCGATTTTAAGCTCTTATTACCAAGTGGGAGTTTTAGGCAATTTTCTCTATTCCAATTAATAGCCTATATGCAAGTTTCTAATCAATATTATAAATGTAATCAAACTTGCAAATAAGTAAAAGTTAAGGGAAAGAGAAATACGACACCACGATTTATAGTGGTTCGGCCAAACGTGCCTACGTCCACTCCCCCAAGCCTCGCTTGAAGATTTCCACTAGAATCGAGTTTTCCGTGGTTCACTCGTAACCAAGAGTTTTCCGCCAAGGCGCACTCCAAACCTTTTACAAGATTGAGTTTTCTACGTAGGTGCACTCACAACCTTTACAAATTACCCAAACGATGGGATTTCACAAATCACAAGTGTTTTTGATAAAGAAGAATTAAAATACACTTGGGCACTCACAAATAATAAGAAGATTGTGTGAGAGCAAACCCAAGTGTTTCTAAGCTCACTAAATGTATGGAAGGTGTGTGTGTGAGCTTGGATGAGTGTTTATGAATATGAAGGTGTATGACACTCTTTGTTTGCCTTAGAGAATGTGTATGAAGGTTTTCTAGATCTCTAACTTAAGGCAAAAGAGTTGGGGTTCTATTTATAATAAAATGCAAAGTTTTCCCCAACTTACAGCGAGACCGGCGAGCAAACCGGCGAGGAGACCGGCATGCCCGTCTAGGGTTTCAATATCTCCCAACGGCTATATAACGTTCGAAAAACTAGCCGTTAGACCGGCGAGAAAACCGGTATGGAAACCGGCGAGGAGCTCCCTGGTTCCAGAGAGCATGTTTTTCTCAGCCAAAACCGGCATGAAGACCGGCGAGAAAACCGGCATGGAGCTCCCTGGTTTCAGCTCCCTGGTTTCAGTTCTGATGACCAGTCAAGACTGACGACACTTGGTATTTTGGCCATAACTTCCTCTAGAAAATTCCAAATCATGATTTGTAAATTTCTACATAAACTAGACACATAGATCTAGCTTCTGTAAACAATTCAACTCCAAAAACATTAAGATGAATTTTATGGAAATTTTCTAATGCGACGTGTATGCAGAAAACGCACATCTGAACATGTTGTAGTAAAATGGCTCTAGAAAAATTTCTATGCATCGGAATTGTGTTACGTTTGAACCGTATCAAACTAGAGACACATATCTATCTAACGGTATATTATTTGAAGTTTAATTCAACCGTTTTTAGAAGATCATTTACCGATGCATTTGTGCATGAAGTTCATTTTGGTGCAAATAAAATGCAAATGATTCTTTTAGCATTTTAAGCCATTTTAAATGCAAGTGATGCAAAATGTATGATTCCTAAGAGCTTTAGATCACTTGAGTAAACTCACTTACAATAAAATTTAGCTCTTAATCATTATCTTCGATTTGCCGCTAGTCTTCATATTCTCGCTCTTCACCCCATATGCTTCGACACTTTTTGTAATGCTTCGTGTTTGTACGTCGAAGTCTTCATTCACGTTGACGTCATCAAAATCCTTTTATGCGATCAAGTCGCCAACAACACCTACATGTCTATACGAGTCTCCCGAGACTCATGGTTCACTGGGATAAACCATCAGACCAAGTCACGATATACGACATGTACTGGTCTCAGCGGATTTTACTAACCGACATGTGTTAGTAAATCTTGACCATGAACTTTATTTAAGGATATACATCTTATAGTGCGCTTCCCAATTTTAATTACAAACTACGTTGTAACTGCGCACTATACTGTAAATTCTAGGGTCTTTGTCTAATATACACGTATCACTGAACCAGAATCAGTTTCGATCTAATCGTAATCAGATCGAATAAGTGTATAAAAGAAAATGGTGCTACCATTAAATTAGTAATATTATAAAATTGCTCGTATTTGCACTCTGAGCACAAACCCTAACACCTAGCACACCTCATTTTCACAAAATCAAGACCAACAATATCCCCCCCCCCCACACAAATAAATAGTCATCATTTTAATGCAATTAATTGCACAATATCATCTTGTATTATTATCTATCATCAATGAATGAAGAAAATAAAATTATAACATGCATAATACTAATTTCTTAGCTCATTAATATGAGAAACATTTGCCGAAAATAAAATTATAACATGCATAATACTAATTTCTTAGCTCATTAATATGAGAAACATTTGCCAATATCACTTCTTAAGCTTCTATTCTTCTCAAGCTAGCCACGATCTTCTTGTTTCCTCCCAAATTGAGTTTAAATAAAAACATATCCTTCTATCTCTCTTGCTCTCTCTCACTCACGGCCATAAGAGTTTTAGTTTAGCTTTTTGTTGTTTTTTTTTTTTCTCACGGCAAATAGAAGCTTTTAACTTGCTCAATTTGATTTGTCTTGAAGGATGTAGAAATTACTAGATAATTGGTTAAGTGGGCCGGCCAAGGGTGTGAATATTTTTTTAAGCTCATTCTATAATGCAATTGGATCCATAAACTTGTCTCCAAATGAACCTAAGTGTTCGACCAATCCTTATAAAACTCTTCAGGCTCACTAAATTAAATTTCACATTTCTATTTATTATTTTCCGAAGTTCGGAGAATAAAATATAAAAAAATTGGTCGGGGATAGTGTAATTCTTGTTTAACTAAATTGTGAAATTTTGGGTCGTTACAATTATTATTCTTGTTGTTGTTATTATTATTACTACGTGTGTCACAAACAATTGAATTTTATAGGTAATTTTTTTAATATTTAAGAAGAAAAAATGGTATAAAAACTGAATTTTTTAAATTCGAACTTGGCTCGTTTAATAATCGCATTCGAGTCGAGCTCGATCCCACCATTTTCTTAATGAGTTGCGGTCGAACAAGGTATGTAAAGCTCGATTTAAACTCAAGCTCATATAAATGTTTATTGAGTCGAGTCAAACAATCACTAATCAGCTCGATTACACCATAATCACAATCCCTATATCATTCCTACAATACTTTTACAAGAATTTTGAAATGTTACATTTTGGAAAAATAATATTTTACAATTAAAGTTATATAAAATCTATAATTTTATTTATTTACGTTAATTGATTGTTAGTTAACTGTAATGTTAAAATATAACGGTTAACTAATATTTTAATGAATTAGTTGTAAAAATTTATTTTACCACAAATTAAATAGTAGAATATAATACTTCAAAATTCACATTAACTAATTATATTTTATTATAAATTTAATAATAAAATATAAATATTCTTATTCTTATTCTTATTTTTATTTTTAATATAATAATTATATGAGATATTTTTTTGTGACATTCATATTTCAAGCAACTGTACATTATAGTTTTTCTCCAAAATGTACAACTATTTGAAGCCTGAATTTCATTAAAAAATGCTCCACTAAAATTGTCCTTTTTAATATCAGCCACTATTTTCTCTCTCTTCACAGGTGTTGGTAGATCCGGTCACCAGTTTGGTACGGTTTCGAACTGGAATAGAACCGTCTGGTTCCTAATTCCACAAGCGTGGAATCGGAACCGAACCGGATAATTTTGGTTCCAAAAGTATGTGAAATCGGGAACCGGACATGACGATTCCAGTTCGGTTCCGATTTTTTAATCAATTTAAAAAATTAAATTTTAAATTTTTTAAAAAATAAAAATGAGATTTGAAATTTATTAATTTGAAATTAGTCATTTAAATTTATATTACATTAAATTTAAAATAAAATAAAATAGCTTGAACTTAAATTTTTAAGAACTTAACTTGCCTACGTATCATCTTGGGGTGAGAGTAATCAAAGCTCACATAATTCCATTATTTTTTTTAGATAGTTTCCCATTATAATTATTTACTCATCATCCTTATATGTGCTTGTTGTTGATCATTTAGCTCTCGTTCCGCTTGCACTTGCATACGTATTGTCGAACAAGTTTTCAAAGTCATCGGGGTGCATCTTCTTGTTGCCTCAGATCATCTCGAGTCTAATCATCCACACATGTTGTTGCTTTTAAAGTGTTTGGATGTAATGAAGACTGTCTTGGTTATAAAATATTACCTCATAAGCTGAAAGCTTGTTCAACCGCAACGATGGAAACATGTGCTTTCAGCACCTCTTTAGCAATAATTGATAAAACAAGATAGACATTTTGATGTCGGGTCCACCAGTCAGGTACTTGAAATTTTTTACTTACTAAACTTTCATAAGGAAACTCTAAATTAGTTGATAAATAATTATCTAATTTCGGATTATTAGTCGTGATTTTCCTCTTTTTTTTTTTTTTATTTCGTTATAGTAACCAATGATCACCTATACTGAGTCTTGAATGTATTACGGGTTCGCTACTAGATTGTCCTGATGATTGCAAGTTATATATACTGACATAATTATTAAATAAATATATTAAATCATTTTGTATTCCTTCTATTATTTTTTTAACATTAATTTCATCATATATTCCTAAAAATTCATAGTAAGTTTATAAATCACTATTCAGACCTTTTAATTAAAATCTATTATAAAAAAATGTGATAATAAGATAAAGTAATGAAACGTCTTTAAAATAAATCATTCATTTTCTCTTCATAACAGTAATAGCTTCAATTAAAACAATTTTATTAACATTTGAACTTTCAGCACGCTCATATGCACTACCAACAATATTCAAACATTCAACAAGAAATAAATTTATTGGAAGATAATAAACTCCACTAAAAATATTTGTTGCATCAGTAAAAACTTTTAAAATTTCAATTTTTTTCACAAATATCTCATTGACCAGGCAAAAGTGTTATATGTTGAACATTTTGGGGAAAAATTAAATAATACATTTTTGTATTGAAAAACTTTAGTTAAAAGAAAATAAGTTAAATTCCAACGAGTTGGAGCATCTTGTGAAAATTTTACCGATTGAACACTATAAAATTTACAAAACTTGGCCCATTCTCTCTTAACAATAGAATATGACCAAATACAATTAAATGCAATCTTAATAGGATTAATGTGATGTTCAAAAAAGTTAGACCACCTTTCACACATAAATTAATGACATGACATGTGCAAAGAATATGAAAAAATCAACCCCTAAATTTGGTTGGCATATTTCTTTTAAATCTCTAATTGATGCAATATTTGCAGATGCATTGTCAAAACCAATTGTTAAAATTTTACATAATAAACAATATTCATAAAAAATTACTTTAATCATTTTATAAATATTTTGTGCAATATGATGCTAATCAAAAACTCTAAATATAATAAGTCATTTTTCATGTTCCATGATGCATCAATTCAATGACAAGTCACACCTATGTATGAGTGTGTTTGCCAATGGTCACTCTAAATATTAGAACAAATAGAAAGACGATATTTAATATCATTAAATATTTCATTTAAAATAATTTTATCATCATTGTACAATTTAAAATTTTATCATTTTATTGTATTTCTAGGCATTTTACAGGCAGCATGATTTAAAACATTTTGAACATAATTAATAAAAGTAATTTTTCACAAAAACTTAAAGATATATGTCAGATACAAGTAAATTTATCAAATTCTTCTATATTTTTAGCATCAAAATATTTAAATAAATCTAAAGAACTCTTACCTCTACTGGATGAAATGTACCTGCCCATTTGAGTTTGTGTTGTATCAAGTCCAATTTTAGCGGCATTATGTCTATCCAAGTTCTTGTTCATATAGCCAGAGTCGCCAGTAAATTTGTAAGATACACCACAATAATTGCATATTACTCTTGGACCTTCATTTTCAGTCTCGACTAAATGAAAATGAATTTTGAAAATATCGGAAGATCGAGACTCAACTTATATTCTCTGTGTAACGTACTTTGACCTCTATCTTGAGATGACACATTAAACACGATGTTCTCAGAATTGTAAAATTAAATCAATTGGAGAAGTTGAAGATGAGAGAATTAAATAAATTGAGAGAAGTGAGTATTTGTGTGTGAAAAAATGAAATATAACCTCTAGTAAAAAAATGAAATATAACGATATTTATATATTTTAAGATTATTTTTGTGAAATATAAATTACCCATAAAACTAGCTAGTTTATTAATATTATTTTGGGTAATTTAGTAATTTTTATTTAATAAAAAATTAAAAATTAAAAAAAAACACAGCATGGAGCCGTTTAACGGCTTCGTTGGGCAGCATGCATGCAGCCCAATGGCTAGTAGTTGTTGGGCACAAATGGTTATGGCTAGAACCGTGGAATCAGTTGGAACCGTCCGATTCTTTTCGATTTGGATAGGGTAGAACCCTAACCGAATCGAAAAGATTTGATTCTGGTTCTGAAATCAGAACTGGTTGGAACTGGAACCGTCTGGTTCCTACTGATTCGATTTCAGTTCTGTTTCAGTTCCTATTTTAAAAATTATAGAGCATATATATATATATATTTTTTTTTTCTGATATGTTTTAAGTCTTTTATTGTCATATCATGTGGGGGAGTATCAAAATTATTAGGAAGAATTATAGGCTTACAAGAACTTAAAACTTGTGAATAGTTTATGGGAAATGGGTACTTAGCAGTGTAAGAGGTATGATAATATATGAAACTTATAAGTATTGTTAAGGAAATAATATTTCTTTAATATGAAACGATCTCTAAGATTCTGATTATAATTATTGCGATATTATTTTCCATTATTAGTATTATTTATTTCCTATTTCAATTTGATTTGTTGCCTGTATAAATATAAATATAAAATAAATATAAAGTGATTTCAAGATTTTCTTTCATTATCTAATGTTGACGGGTGATTTTTATCCCAGGGGCAATTTCGGAACAACCCTCCCAAGACAATCCTCCTTCAACCTTGAGCTTGTTTGGTTATGGAGACCAAAAGCAAAATATGGCAAAGACAATACACACACAAGATCAACAAGAGGGCTTACGTGGTTCAGCGGAACAAGTCCAGCCTACGTCCACGGGCACAAAGTGGGGGGTTATTTTTTATTACCAACCGAGCTCGGCCGACCTGTTTTCTGGAAGGTCTAAAAAGAACCGAGTGGTTTGCTTTCTTTGTATCGTTTCTTACAAGTAACATTCAAATGAAAATTTTCCCAACCCTTACAAATGAGATCACTCTTCCCTTATATACTAACAAATATACAATATTGTTCCCGTATCCTTATGACGTCAGCACTGTAGGTTTTCGGAGATTGACAGGCTATCTGCCCTAACTGCTTCGCCGAAAACAAACCTGTCATCTGATGTCCTATCAAATCACGTCGTTTCGTACACTGCCACATTCAACAATTATGATGACAGCCTGTAAAGATGGTACTTGTCAGATGGAAAAGTCAAATGATCCATAGTCGTAAGCCGAGAGTCATGAGGTCGGCCAGATAATGTGCCGAACTACCACATCTGCTTCCGTCCTGACCCGAAAATATTTGAGCTCGACCTTACGATCCGATGAAGTATGGGACCGATTCGAGCTTCTGGCCAGAAGTGGGTAGTCTCAGCTCTGGTGTTGTCGGTCTATGAGACTCGAATCATACTGTGCCTTCTGGTCGGCCAGATCCGGGGGACCAGGTCCGAACACCATGTCTGGTCGAGGAGTAACCGATATCTTCTGAACATTCATCTTCCCAAAAGGTGAAAACTCATTTCTGCCCTTACCGAGCTGTTCAAACATTTATCCATAAAAATCTCCATCAACATCCGTCCCCTAGTTCTCGGTTCCAACGAAGGTACGAGTTGTTATCGGGAACTACAAAATTAGAGGTGTGCTGGTCAACTAGTTATTCCCGGGGAAGACGCTCCAATCACCTGGTGATGATGACTTACTCGGTGGGACGTAACCCGACCCCAAGGTAGAAGAACACTTGACTTTGAGGGAATGTTACCTCCCCGGACCAATAGGAAATCGACCATGAGGGAGATGCTCCAACCCATACCGATGATATGCACTCGGTGTGACGTAACCCGACCCCGAGGTGATGGTACAAATAGCCTCGGTGGAACTAATCTAGCCCCGATCTAGTGGAACAGATAGCCTCGGCGGAACTAATCCAACCCCGAGATGGTGGAACAGATAGCCTCGACGGAACTAATCTAGCCCCTAGCTGGTGGAACAGAAGAGACTTAATCACGAGGGAAGATTTTCAACCTCTGAGGCTCCGTGGATCCCGGCACAAGCGTCCCCTTGACGGGCATCAGGAAAAAAAATGGAGGCAGGACGAAGTTAGCACGATAGAGGTGACTTAACACATACTCCACACAAACCAAAAAGATAACAACTCAGGTGCCCCAAGGCAGCGTCCTGCCTGGTTCCTCCCAAAACACAATTCTGAACCTTACAATTCAGTGTCCCGGCTAGCCAGGCTACAGATCGGTGAGTGGCCGAGACCCTGAAGGCAAAACCTTCTCATGCTGGGCGACTCTGGAGTCTGCACGCGCTATGAGGGAAGAAACCTCCCCATGTCATGTTTCTCCTGATCCGAGGTGGTTAAACAGATACCCTACGGGGGAAGAAGATTCCCCGTGTGCGCCATCCCTGGGTGTTTCTCAACGTGACTCACCAGCCAACTCGTAGGGGAAGAAACCTCCATAGGTCCGGTTTACCCGAGACCACAATGGTCATGGAGGCCATTTGGCCGTCCCCATGCCATGTACTCCGGCGGTTCTCAATGAGATTCACCAGCCAACTCATAGGGGAAGAAACCTCCATGGGTCCGGTTTACCCGAGCTACTCCTCAAAAATACGAGTCATATGGTAGTAATGCTCTGGCCTCGGGGGTTTAATAATGGCACCCGGGATCGGCGTGCCGCGAGGGGTTCGCGCTTTTCCCACATATACCTCATCTCTTGATGCGTTCTGGATCCTCAAAGGTGAAGGGAGTCAGGTAGGAACACTTCCACCCGGGGGTTTGATAATGACACTCGGGATTGGCATGCCACGGGCTTGGTGTTCTTCCCAGCTACCAATCACCCCTTCGCATCGAGCACATCCAAAAAATATTGAACATTGCTTTCACATTCAATTAATAAACAAGCAAATAGGACAAGTTTTTTAATTCAAGAGAGAATGTCATATTCATATTCATGGGACCTACTGCCCTTCTTACAACTCTTTGTGGGTCATTTCAAGAGAGGCTCTACAATAATTTACAGTTCGGGTCGGGTCATCCTATGACTTCATAGCACAAAGAAAAGGTCTACTGGAAGTATTTTCTCAACATCTCGGCGTTCCAGGGCTTCTTGAGCCGGGTACTGTCCAACATCTCCAAAAGATTGGTACTCGGCCTTATTATCTCCACCACTCTGTACGACCCTTCCCATATGGCACCCAATGAGCCTTCTTCGGGTATTCGAGTATTCAATGTAACCCTCCTTAAAACCAAATCCCAGGAAGGAAATAGGGGATCTGAACCTTCTTGTTGTAGAAGCGGGCCATTCTCTGCTGATAGACAGCTACTTTTACAGCTGATCTCTCTTATTTTTCTTCGATTAGATCGAGGTGGTTTTTGACAAGCTCTTCATTCTATTCGGTCTCAAAATGTTGAACCCTATGAGTGGATATCTCGATCTTGGCTGGAATAACTACTTCACATCCATAGGCCAAAGAGAATGAGGTTTCCCTTGTAGAGTCCTTGTAGGTTGTACGATGCGACCATAATACTTCTGGTATTTCTTCGACCCATAGGCCTTTACAAGATCCTAGTCTGGCCTTCAGGTTTGCCTTGATTGTTTTGTTGGTAGCCTCGAACTGTCCGTTAGACTTGGGGTGGGCATGTGAAGCGAACCTCAAGGCGATTTGAAGGTCTCCACAGAGCTTCCTGAAACCCTTGCTGTTGAACTGCTTTCCATTATCAGTAATGATGGCCCGAGGGATCCCGAACTGGCAAATGATATTATTCTTTACAAAGTCTGTCGCCTTCTTCTCCGTGATTTCAAACAATGGTTCGGCTTCTACCCACTTGGTGAAATAGTCAATGGCTACCATGGCGTACTTGGTTTGTCCTCGTCCAGCCGGCATTGGCCCGATGATGTCCAACCCCCACTGGGCGAATGGCCAGGGGCTGACCAGAGTGGTCAGTTGCTCTACATGTTGATGATGAATATTTGCATTCTTCTGGCACCCCTCACACTTCCGAGCTACCTTTATCCTGTCTTGGTGCATGGTAGGTCAGTAGAATCTCTTCCTCAATGCCTTATATGCAATTGACTGCCCCCGGCGTGACTCCCACAAATTCCCCCATGAATCTCGTTGAGCACATAATATGCTTCCTCAGTCGCAAGACATCTCAAAAGTGGTACAGTATACCTCCTCCGGTACATGACACCTTCAATCAAGCAGAATTTAGAGCTTCAGTACTTCAGCCTTTTTACCTATTTTTTATCTTCTGGCGTTTCTCCCGCCTCCAAGTACCTCATAATCGGATCCATCTAAGAGGTCTCCCCTTTTACTTCTACTTCCATCACCTCTGGCTTCCCAACACTATTTTCCTGTAAACAAATCAAAGGGATAGTTCTGGACTTCTCCGATTTAATGGAAGAAGCCAGCCGAGCCAGTGAGTTTATCTGATGATTATTTTCCTGACCAATATGCTCGAATAGCACGCTACCCATTTTCCCAGTCAACTTCTTCACCTCAGCCATATATGCCATCATGTTAGACTCTCTAGCTTGAAACTCACCTCTTAGCTGCTGGATGGCCAGTTGGGAGTCGCTCTTTACAATCACATCTCAGACACCCACTGCCGTGCACAATCTTAAACCGGTCAGAAAGGCTTCATACTCGGCCTCATTATTTGTGGCCTCGAAGGTGAACTTCAGGGCATACACCACATCTTCGCCATCACTGCTCCGCAAGACTACCCCGGCCCCACAACCTTGTGAACTGACCGAACTGTCCACCAACAACTCCCACTTGGTCTCCAAGACTTCTAAAATCTGTGGTCCAGCGAACTCGGCCACAAAATCTGCTAAAGTATGTCCATTGACTACCGCTCTAGGCAGATATGATATGTCGTGCTCACTCAATTCCACCGACCACTTTACTAACCGACCAGCCTCTGGCTTATGTATAATCTGCCTCAAATGATGGTCGGTATAGACCCCGATAGGATGAGCCTGAAAGTAAGGTCGTAGCTTCCGGGATGCCGTAATCAAGGACAAAACCACTAGTTCATGGGCCGGGTATCTGGTCTCCGCATCCAGCAAGGCTTTACTAACATAATACACCGGCCTTTGGACCTTGTCAGCCTTCTACACTAGCATTGAGCTCACAGCATGCTCGGAAACAGCTAAGTATGAGAATAAGGTCTCATATGGGACCGGCTTAGCTAAAAGTGGGGCCTGAGCTAAGTATTGCTTAAGCTGCAGGAAGGCTTCCTCACACTTTGTCGTCCAGCTGACCTCCTTCTTGGCCTTCTTGATCACCTTGAAAAAAGGTTGGCATTTTTCGATTGCTCGAGAGATGAACCGATTCAACGCAGCCACTCGACCCGTTAGACTCTGCACCTCTTTGACCGTCTTGGGAGGTTTCAATTCTAGTACAGCTCGGATCTTCTGTAGTTTGCTTCTATTCCCCGTGCACTGACCATATATCATAGAAATTTTTCCGACGCCATACCGAATGCGCATTTCTCTGGGTTCAGCCTCATATTATGCTTTCTTAACAATTCAAAAGTCCTCGCGAGGTCGGCCAAATGATCCTCTGATTTCTTGGTCATTGTTATCATGTCATCAACGTACATCTACATGGTCTTGCCGATGAGGGGCTTGAAAACCTTGTTCACTAACCTCTGAAATGTAGCCCCAACATTCTTCAGCCCGAAAGGCATCACTTTATAGCAATACAGTCACTGATCCATGATGAAAGTTGTTTTCTCCTCATCCTCGGGATGCATCTTGACCTGATTATATCTCGAGAATGCATCCATGAAACTGAGCAGCCCATGACACGCCGTCGAATCCACTAGTTGGTCCACCTTCGGGAGTGGGAAGCTATCTTTTGGGCAAGCTTTGTTGAGATCAGAAAAGTCCACACACATTCTCCACTTTCCGTTAGCCTTCTTCACCAAGACCACATTTGATACCCACTCCGGTTATTTCACCTCTCTGATAAAATCAGCCTTCAACAACCTTTCCACTTCGGCTCCTATCGCCTCGCAACGTTCCTGATTGAATATTCTTCTATTCTGCTTGATTGGTTTGTGAGCTGGGTCCACTGACAGACGATGGTTGATGAATTTGGATCTATCCCGGGCATGTCGCCATGCCCCTAGACAAAAACGTCTACATATTCCTTCAAGAAAATTAGCAAGCCTTGCTTCAGGTTATTCCCCAAACCTGGTCCCACTTTTATGGCTTTTCCTGGACCAAAGAGTTCCAATGATTCCAACTCTTCACCTGCCCCCAATCGGGCAAAATCTTCTGGCCGCGGATCCGGAGACTCAACTATCACTTCCTCTTCTTCTCTCTATTTCCTCTTTCTGTTGTCTTTTTCGATGCAAAGAGTCTCTTTTGAGACAGTAGCGAAATAACTCCTAGCTGTCTTCTGACTCCCACACACTATCCCAATCCCATCTCGGGTGGGGAACTTCAATTTCAAGTAGTATCATGGCATGTCGGCCTTTGTTTTCATCAAGAAAGGCCGGCCCACAATAACATGATAACTGCTCATACAATCTACCACTGTAAAGTCCATCATGATTTTTCGGGTGCGTGGGAATGTTTCGACTGTCATGGCTAACTGTATTATGCCTAGAGGAACAACTGTTGCTCATTCAAACCCGTACATGGGTGTCATGTCCTGGGTCACTGTGGCATACTCCACTTCTAGTCCATCCAGGGCTTCATTGGAGATTATGTCGACCGCGTTCCCCGGGTCCACCAAGATCCTATCTACCTCGGCCCCTTTCTATCACTGCTTAATTATTAGTGAATCATCATAGGGGAAGCTCACCCCATGGGCATCCTCGTTCGTGAACATTATAGGAACCGACCGACCCCTCTGAACATTCAGAGCCTGTTCCATCGCCAACACTTCTGTTCCTCAGATCCTGCTGTAATTCTTCCTTGACTGGTTCGAGTCTTTGGCTAGTGTCATTCCACCGGTGATGGTATACATTTGGCTAGGCTTCTGTCGTTGCCGTGCAGCCATGGCCTCCCGGTCGATGTAATCATTCATATAACCATTTTATGCCAAGTTCTCCACCTGCTCCTGCAGGTCCCTACAACCTTCCGCTGTGTGCCCCATCATATTATGATGCACACAATAATACTTCTCGCTCTTCTTCTCCACTGGATACTTCCTCAGGTCTGGTTCCACCAAGAGGCCTTTACCTTGGATTTCTCTGACGATCTGAGCCAATGGCTTGTTCAAATAAGTATACACTGTCCCCCCGGCCACATGATTCACTCGTGTATGAGCCCCCATTTCCTGTGGTATATTGCTGGGAGGCATCAGTCTGAACTCCTATTGCCTCGGAGGTGGCTTCCTCAGCTCTCTGTCCGACCCCCGCGGTATCTCTGGCCTCACCATTTTTTCCTTCTGACCTTCCCCCTCTGGGCAACCTTCTCTTCTTCTTCCATCAAAATAAACTTCGGGCCAACTCCAGTCCGGTGGTGTAGTCCGGTACGTCCTGGACCCTCAGGTGAGTCCATAGCTTCCCAACCTTCAAGGCCCCCTTCAGGACTTTCCAGTGCCTCTGACGACTCGTATGCCCCGACCTCGAGCACCAAGTTGTTGTATCTTTCAATAAAGTTCTTCAAGGGCTCATCATCTCTCTGGTTCATCAATCTTAACTCTCCCACTGTCTTCTTTGGAACACATGCCCCTTTGAAATGTCGAACGAACAATTTCCTGAGTTTGGAGAAACTTCTGATGCTTCCTAGTGTTAGACTTCTGAACCATAAAATAGCGGGCCCACTCAGGGTGAAAGGGAACACCCTGCATATGGCGTCTCCCATCATTCCTTGGACCTCCATTAGCAAAACAAAACTTTCGATATGGGACTTAGGGTCGGTGTGGCCCCTGTAGAAGTTCATAGATGGCATCGTGAACTGCTTAGGGAATTTGCTGACAAGATTTCTTCCGAAAAAGAGATGTTGTCTCTCCGTTCTGACCATCTCGTTTATCTGTCTTTAACTTTTCTTCCCACTTTTTCATTTCCTTTCTAAACAAGGCTTTCATATGGTTATTAGTGTTATCGCGTTGCCTCCCGCGAACTTCTTCACACCTGCTGCCCCGGGCACGATGTGTGCCATGACTAGACACTTCTCGATCCCCTCTCTCATGTCTCATATCTTCCCCCTTCTTAGAGCGTGGGATATTACTGGAAGATTCTGGCGTTCGCCTCTCTTCTTCTTCTTCCCACATTCTTTCTGCTTGCAAGGCTCTCGCTATCACAACTGACCTCACCCTCTGGAGATCCTTCCTCCCGGGTTCATCATCCCCACTTAGGTCTACAGCCTTTTTTCTGTCTGCTATCTCATTTCTCATATGACTCGGTCCAGCTCCCAACCGTTCATTATTCATTTTTTCTAATCTTTCCAGCTTCTCCATCATGGCCTTTATGAGGGTCTGGTTTTCCTCCCTATCATTTCTCATGCTTTCCTCCATCTTTCGCATCCACTATGTTGTTGAACTCTCCGACGATCTGTGGTTCTCATATTTCGCCATCGTCCTATCACGTAAGTTGCTTTTCGTTCAGGTCCCCACAGACGACGCCAACTGTTGACAGGTGATTTTCGTCCCAGTGACAGTTTCGGAACAACCCTCCCGAGACAATCCTCATTCAACCTTGAACTTGTTTGGTTATGGGAGACCAAAAAAAATGTGGCAAAAGACAATACACACACAAGATAAACAAAAGGGTTTACGTGGTTCAGCGGAACAAGTCCAACTTACGTCCACGAGCACAAAGTGGTGGGTTATTTTTTATTACCAAACTAAGCTCGGCCGACCTGTTTTCTGGAAGGTCTAAAAAGAATAGAGTGGTTTGCTTTCTTTGTATCGTTTCTTACAAGTAACATTCAAATGAAAATTTTCCTAACTCTTACAAATGAGATCACCCTTCCCTTATATACTAACGAATATACAAAACTGTTCCCGTATCCTTATGACGTCAACACTATAGATTTGCGGCGATTGACGGGCTATCTGCCCTAACTGCTTCGCCGAAAGCAAACCTGTCATCTGACGTCCTGTCAAATCACGCCGTTTCGTAGACTGCCACACTCAACAATTATGATGACCACCTGTAAAGATGGTACTTGTCAGAGGGAAAAGTCAAATGATCCCTGGTCGTAATCCGGGAGTCATAAGGTCGGCCAGATAATGTACCGAACTACCACACCTGCTTCCGTCCTGACCCAAAAATATATGAGCTCGACCTTTTGGTCCGAGGAAGTATGGGACCGATCCGAGCTTCCGGCCGGAAGTGGGCAGTCTCGTCTCTAGTGTTGTCGGTCTATGAGACTCGAATCATACGGTGCCCTCTGGTCGGCCAGATCCGGGGGACCAGGTCAGAACACCTTGCCTGGTCGAGGAGAAACCGATATCTTCTGAACATCCATCTTCCCAAAAGATGAAAACTCAACTCTGCCATTGTCGAGCTGTTCAAACACTTATCTACAAAAATCTCCATCAACATCTAATATGATATCAGACACTAGGTCACGACCTTTCTAACTTCTTTCTCTTTGTTACCATCGGCACGTGGGGATCATGATCACCATCGACTCGTGAACCTCACACGCCATTAAATGTGAATTTAAAGTTTACTTTTATTAATTATTACAGTTACAAACGTCTTGATTTTAATTCAAATAAATTTTTTTTGTAACAATTTTATTATTAAACTGGTTAACGTTTTTGTATTAAGTTAAATATTTAAGTGTTTTAAAAATGGTTACAGATTGAAAAACTATATAAAAATGTGTTGCTTTTGTTGGGGCGGATGTGGAACCCCTAGGGTTGGATCGGAGCCCCGCGCAGTGGAAGTAGGTCTAACCCGTGGATATCAGGTATGAGTGTAATTTTAAAATATTTAATAAAATACAATATTCCATTTCTAGTGTTTAGGGAAAAATCGGGATCCGGAAAAATCAAATCGGAATTGAAAACCAAAATTTTTTTTTCTGAAGCACGCACATTTAGTGCGCTTGCACCGCTGGCTGCATGCAGCAGCAACGCTGTTGGGCAGCGTTGAAACGTTTTTGTATTAAATTTAATCAATATTATGTAAAGGTTCAAATCAAAAGACACATTTACTTCTGCATGATCATTTCTTTTAGTTGCTTGATGAAAAATATATATTTCTTTCCTTTAAATTTAAGTGGATGATTGTTTTTTTTTATGTGAATTTAAGTTTTTTATTAACGGTTACAGTTATCGTTTTGATTTTTAATTGATTTTTAATTCAAAATTTAATTTTTTTCTAACCATTTTATTATTAAACTGGTTAACATTTTTGTATTAAGTTAAATATTTAAGTGTTTTAAAAATAGTTACAGATTGAAAAACTATATAAAGAGGTACACTTTATCTTGTTTTGAGAGGATTTCATGGAGCTTCTTTAATATATTTTTATTTGATTTACGAGCAATTTTTTTTTTTTTGGAGTAAGTGGTGGTGTTGATTCCATGTTTAATCAACGGCAACAAAAGAACATTCTGAGCTATTTTATCCAGGGGACAACGACTCTAATATACTGCTAGTACAATCTTGAGGAGAGCCGCAAATCGTCTTAAAAAAATGACCTAGTCCGCGACTCAGTCAATCTTACTATAACTCATTCGGTATAATCGTTCCTTCCTAATTTTATTTACTGCGTTAACATGTTCGACCACACCCGATAATCCAAACTATCTAACACCCTTAACGGAATGCTTATCATCTTAATCCATCTTTCCTTCTCCTTGCCGCCGCCACTTAATGTCCTCAAACCAACGGCCATCATCATAAACCTCATTTGAATCTCTTCCACACGAATTGCTTGTTGGAAAATGTTCACTAGTAAGCATTTTGAGGTACAATTTTAAGCATGGTCCACTTCATGTTAGTGGTTGTCTTTGAATGATTCAGATACTCCTCCGTGAGTAGTTCAGAATGGTATATTCATATGCTTAAAATGGTGCTTGGGTGAATGAGAAATTGTTGCTCAAAATTCACCTATTGGTGTTGGAAAATAAAGAGAAATAAGCTTGTCCCACATGGGAAAGCTAATAAAGGAAAATTGTGTTTATATATGATTGCTCATATGTAGATGGGTAAATGTTATAAGGATAGAGGCTCTCACTACGTGCGCGCGCAGGGGGGTGCAAATCAAAATCTGAACAGGCCTAACTCGTGTGCACCCGCGGTCCTGCGTACACGAATGCCAAACCAAATTGTGCGAGCCTGACCCAGCCACTTTTTGCAAGCCTCTTTATTTTTTCCAAGTTCTTTTGAAGTTCCATAACAGTTAAATTAATTCTATTAATTAACTAGGTGGTTACATCATATGAAAAGCCTCACACTAACTCAATTTAATTGGCATGTTTATTTTCTTTTAAGGTGGGCATTGTTCTTTCATTTTTGATTAGAAGAAAAAAAAATACATAACGGTTTTTCACTTAGTTTTTCTTTGCTGTTTTGTTGAGAGAGTTCAAATATTTCGTGGTTCGTTGAAGACGATTTTGGTGGTCCCCATTCTCGTTTATTTCCGTTGCATCCTCGGAAACAAACGTCTCGCGTTCTACTACACCATTCGGTATGGGACGAATTTGTTTTAAGGAGATTGTTGCCGCATCAACAAGCCTCGGAATTCTGATTTGTTAATGCATTGGGTCTGACTATCCTTACTGGTCAGGTTCTGACTTGATTACTGGATCGTCAGGGTCTGAATCATTTTATCGAGAAGCTCATCAGGGGCTGAATCTAGTCAGATTTCAGAGGCTGAGCTTAATCGAAGTCAGAGTCTGACTTAATCCGAAATTGAAGCAACACACATGTCAGGGTCCGGAACATGTCTTATGGACTTAGGGAAGTCCATGTCTTCATTTGACTCGACATAAGTACATGGGGATGTCCCATGTCGACTGAACCAGATGAAGGTTCAAAAGTAATCTCACTCGACATGTCGTATGGACTGGGTGATGTCCATATATATATTTGACTCGACATGTCGTATGGATTGAGAGAAGTCCATATCTTCAATTGACTCCATATGAGCCTACGGGGAATGTCTTCTGTCGACTGAACCAAATAAGGTTCATGAGTAATCTCACTCGACATGTCGTATGGACTGGGTGACGTCCATGTATATATTTGACTCGACATGTCGTATGGACTGAGGGAAGTCCATATCTTCAATTGACTCCATATGAGCCTATGGGGAATATCCCATGTCGACTGAACCAGATGAAGGTTCAGAAGTAATCCCACTCGACATGTCATATGGACTGCGAGATGTCCATGTATATATTTGACTTGACATATTGTACGGACTGAGGGAAGTCCATATCTTCAATTGACTCCACATGAGCCTATGGTGAATGTCCCCTGTCGACTGAACCAGATGAAGGTTCAGTAGTAATCTCACTCGACATGTCGTATGGACTGGGAGATGTCCATGTATATATTTGACTCGACATGTCGTACGGACTGAGGGAGTCCATATATTCAATTGACTCCACATGAGCCTATGGGAATGTCTCATGTCGACTGAACCAGATGAAGGTTCATGAATAATCTCACTCGACATGTTATTCTAGTAGGTTTGTTTTTGCTGAGACTTTAAGCATGTTCTGTCGAGCTTCTCCATTCTCCTTGTCAGGCATTTTTATGTCGCCTCTCATTCAACAGTAGGGTTTCTTCTTGGTTTCTTTGCAACCCTAGCGCAAGTTAGAGGAGTTTTTTGGCGGGAACTTGAGGCGCTAAAGAATGTTATATAAGAGAGCGTTGGTTATTCATTCGCCTTATTCGCAAAATTCCATTTAGAGATCGAGTTGGGAGAGCTCTCAAGTCTTCAAGGTATTCTTCAAAAACTCATCTCTTGTTCTTCATTTTCTTTAAACATTCATAGAGTAGATTCAAGTTGTTCTTAGGTAGTATAGGCTGTTTGATCTTTTGGACCTTAGATTTAATTTCAGAATTATGTTTGTAGGTTTTGATCTTTAGGGAGTTTTTTTTTTTAAGGAGTTTAGTTTTTATATGCTTGTCATTTGGAGGATGTCGAGTGGAGACGGTGGTGGATGAAGTATATAGGGATTGGTTGCATCAAGATCTTATTGAGGCTGGTTTAATAACGGTAGCTGAGTTATTGCAAGAAGTCCCCACTGAAGCTATACCACTAAGGATTTTACCAGCCATTGTAGAGTCGAGTGAACTACCTAGTACAAGTGAACCAACTAATCTGTTATAAAAAACCCTGCTAGTTGAATGACTGAGAAACTATTGAGGGAACTCGGGTGCAAGTATAGGTTTCCTGATACATTGGAACTGAGGGTACCTTTGTCGAGTGAATGAATTGACTACAAAGTTCCGGGGTGGATGAGATTCTATGTACGACCATTCTCTGATGGACTGAGGTTCCCTATTCCAAGATTAGTTTGGGAAGTTTTGGATCACTTCCAGATTGCTCATTCTCAGCTGATGCCAAATACTTGGAGGATTCTATTGTCGATTGAGTGCATGGCATTCGAGTTAGGAGTGCTTTTTGAGGTGAAGGATGTTCTGACCACTTACTATTTAAAGGAGCACTTGAAGGAGAAGGAGAGATATACCTTGTTTCTTCGCCAGAGGAAAAAACATTTAGTTACCGGTTTGCCGACTAATGATAGGGGAAATTGGCAATCTGATTATTTCTTTGTGAGAGGTGAGGGTATATTTGGGTTGGCTGGAGCTGGTCGAATCCCAGAACATTAGAGTTTTTCGAGTGAATATCATTTCTCAATTATATACTATCTTCGAATTTACTTATGAATAGCAATAATCGTGAATTTGTTATTGTGGATCCTTTACGAAATAAGTCGTTTGTTTCATCCAGCCAAACCATTTCCAACACCAAAGCGATTTTAGCTCTGCCGGCTAAATAAAGAGATTGGAGAGTCATCTTGGTAGAGGAGAGATTAAGGGCGACTCTGTTGTGGAAGGATATTCACAGTTGAGAATGTACCTCTCTGGCCTTTTGTAAAGACGTATTGCCCGTGATATCTGGTAGTTGGTCGTGTCAAGAATTATACGAAGAATTTATCCTTTTAAAGCCTCTTAGTCCTAAGGAACTTTTATGCGCATATGACATGATGTCTGGACCATTCAAAGTATTTTCACTCGACGAAATGAAGAACCTGAGGAATGCCAGGAAGTTGAAGGTGAAAGAGCCTGAAAGTGAGAAGGTCGTGGATCCTGAACCCAAAGATTTCATATTAAATGAGGCTGTTGCGGAGAAAGGGAAGTCGACTGAAATGACTTCAGCTGGGAAGAAAATGAAAGTCGTTACGGATGTGGAGGAAGATATTGACAATGTTATTTTAAAGGTTCCTCGCCAGTCGACTGCGATTTCTGACCCTTCAATCATAAACTCATTTGTGGATGTGCTTCTTCTGGAGGGGGATGAAGAAAGGCTAACGAAGATTGGTCCAATAGAGGCCATGAAGAAAGCAACAGCTCTGAACTACCAAGTATGTATACTTAGCTTTTCATTAGATTACTTCGATTATTGGTCGAATGACTTCTAACTTGTGATTTTTCAGGCATTGGAATGCAGCCTATGTAAGTGTTCCTAGAACATGCCAAGATCATCTAAGAGTGATTTGTGTGTGAATAAAATCAAAAGAGCTGCGGAATTACTCACATTGATCGGATTGAGTTCAAAACTTTTCATGCATTTCGGTGGAAGCTCCAAGCTTTCTTGAGTGTTTCCAACACTTGGGTGAGTTTCCCTATCACATTGATTCACTCCTTGATGTGCTATCAAGAACAAATGAAAGAAAAATTGCTCTCCCAAAGAGGCAATGGGGTTCGGCATTTGAGAGAGAGAAGAGGGAATAGTGCAAATTTTTATTTCTAAAATCATATCTCAAAAATTGATTGCAAAGTTGGTATATGTCCTTTAAAAAATTAAATACAAAGAGTGTTGGAATTTACATGAGTGTAGAGAAAGCAATCCAAGATTAAATTCTCAACCACTTACCAAATTCCATCAAGTGTCAAACACTTTGATGTAAGTTGGTGGGCCCCACTTTAAATTCCAAATTTAAGTCGGACAATCCAACACGCAACTTTGCTCGGGCCCGAGTTCGCTTAATTCCGAATTAAGTGAATTATAGTTGCGACTTAATTAAATCCAATTTAATTAAATAATAATGCCTCAGAATATTATTACGTAATTCGCTTACGAATTAATTCTAAATTAATTCGTTCGCTTGAATTAAAATCTAATTTTAATTTCGCTTTGAAATCTGATTTCATTTAATATATCTAATATATTATTTTAGACCAATTAAATAAATTAAATAGTAAAATCTAATTTCACTATTAAATTTACTTTACCGATTAATTCTAAATTAATCACGTTCTCTCTTCTCGACGAATTTAATCCCAGATAAATTCTCGACGTAATTAATCCCAGATTAATTCTTTCTCTTTTAATTAATCAAGATTAATTTATTGCCATAATTAATCCCAGATTAATTTTCTCTCTCATAATTAATCCCTGATTAATTTTCTAATCGAGTCAAATCTCAACGGTGAATCTTCGGGAAGCGACCCAAGAGATCTCTAGATATGTTGGCAGTAAATACGGTCATCGGACTATCCGAATACGTGCGTACCTGGTACCACGTTCTTACCGATTTACAAGGCATGGTTGGCTTCTAGCAAAGCACCTTGCCTACCCAATTCTCCAGAAATATTCTTTAAAGGAATATTTAATCTTTGGCAGGCGTAGCATACGTAGTATTGCGTATTACGATCCAGTATCGAATGTCACATGCTAGGCATGGGGCTGGAATTGTGTATGCCCCGTACGAAGCATATATCGGATCTCTGGTAACTAGTCTCTATAATCGGATAATCATGACCTTGTCATGTTATCCCGATAGCTGCAGCATACAAGAGTACCAGTTCCGTATCCTGCGTGATCATCATCTTCATATGACTGAAGTGATACTTTCATCTTGACATCACACCCAATACACTACGATTCTCAGTATACCTAGAAGAGGCGTACACAGAACTTGTTAAAGCCCCAGACGACCAAAACCAAAGTATACTGATTGTTGCAAGTATTAGCGATGCAAGTCTCAAGTTAAGACCAAATACACTTACCCTGATTCGGACTCCCATAGACACATAGTCATACTACCAATGGGATTCCGATGGGTCTATCCAGAGCGAAGCTGTTTCCGTACCATCGGTAAACAGAAACTCCAATTACACTTTCATGGGTATCCAATACTCAAATATATGAGAACTATGCCGTTACGCTTCCATAACACGCACAAGTGTAATACTAGCCTATTCCGCATTATCGATGTCCAGTCTCGATAATACTACTTCTAGGGATATTTAATGATTAAACCTTATGTGGATTAATACTGTTTCATATCTTATTAATCTGGTACTAATCATATGGACTTTTATCATTTATATATCTAGGTAATCTAATTACAAATGATAAAAGAGAAATTTCCTTTGTCACATAGTTAATTTGTACAACAACACCATGTTCTGTACAAATAGTGATGCTATGGGTCATAATTATCCAACAGCCTATACATGCGAATGTATGAAGAGTCGAGTCAGAAAAGGATCAGGGAACTGGAGAAATTGTTGTCCGTGGTGAGGAATGAAGCATCAGAGCTGAAGTCCGGGTTGGCCGCTTCTCAGAGGAAGGAAAAAGGGCTCGAGAATGAGTTGAAGGAAACTAAGGCTACTCTCAAAATGGAGAAAGAGACGTCTGAATTAACGATCGACTCCTATAAGCAAAGTTTTGACAATGTGAAGAAGGAAAATGAGCAGTTGGTTGAACAAATGGAAGGGATCGCTATTGAATCTATGCTGAGGGATATATGTGACTTGATGATGGACTATCTTACTGGGAAGCATGTCAATTGGAAGCCGGAGAGATGGATTTGAGAATATGAAAAGTTTATTACTGGACTTTCTATGTCGACTGAAGGCGACGATGAGGAAAATGGTGATGAAGTCGACTCAAAGAAAGGTGAAGTTGAATTGGTAGCAGTTCCTGAATTTGAAATGGGAGAGACCGAGGGACGAATGAAGGAATGAGGGGATGTTGGATCGGCTGGGGTCGAGACCAATGCGAGGGTCGAGCCTGAAGTCCAAGAAGAGGATGCTCCTATCACTATTCCCGTGGCTGCTGAAGAGGAACCAGCCATTGCTCCCGAAGTTTAAGAACTTTACTAATTTAACGTACTAAGGTTTTGTTTGTTAATATTTTGTATAATAACTTTACTATTTTGTCGAATGGAAGTAAAACTTGTCAAAGCTCTCTTTCTTGCTTTCTAATGAATGATTATAATGAATGAACTTTTATTCCAATCAGTCGAATGTCTTTTGCAAACAACAAATCTTTTTTTTTCATACTCTCAAAAGATAACTAAGTATTGCATGCATACTTCGAAAGATAACTATGCATCGCAAGTATTACCAGATGAATCGCTTGAGATGAACGACGTTCCAACAGTTGCGGATGAAAGTTCCCTCCATGGTTTATAGGCTCATCTCCCAACAATTTTGGTGATGAGGTACGAACCTCCCCAGTTCGGTCCCAACTTACCATCGCCAATCTCCTTTATGTTCTGGAAAACTCCGCGTATGACCCAATCTCTTTCCTTAAAAGTTCTGCTCCTGACATTTTTGTCAAAGTATCTGGCCATCCTCTGTTGATGGGCTGCTAGTCGAATGGAAGCTCGGTCCCTGATTTCATCAATTGTATCGAGACTATGGTTCATAAACTGTCGATTCGATTCCTCATCGAGCCATTGGTAGCGTGGGGATGGGATGGCTTCTTCAGTCGGTATTACGGCTTCCGTTCCAAATGCCAGTGAGAATGTGGTTTCTCCTGTTGATGATCGGGCTGTTGTCCTGTAAGACCACAACACGCCCGGGAGTTCATCCGCCCAAGCGTCTTTAGCCTTCTCTAATCTCTTCTTCAAAGTACTCAGAATCGTTTTGTTAGATGACTCGGCTTGGCCGTTTCCTTGTGGGAAGCGTGGGGTCGAAAAGCTCAACTTTATGCCCCAATTCTGGCAGAAATCTTGAAAGTGATGGCTGATGAATTGCGAACCATTATCAGTCACGATTTCCCTTGGTATGCCGAACCGACAAATGATATTCTTCCAAATGAATGTCTGTGCCTCTTTTTCGCGTATCCTGGCGAATGATTCTGCTTCGATCCACTTCGAGTAGTAATCTGTCAGCACAAGCATGTAGACTCGCTGTCCTGGGGCGGCTGGGAGTTTCCTGACGATATCCATTCCCCACTTCATGAACGGCCAATGAGATAAGATGAGATTGAGTCTTCCTGGTGGGAGATGTGAGACTGAAGCAAACCTTTGACATTTTTCGCACTTCTTAGTGAACTCAGCTGAGTCAAACCTTATCGTAGGCCAGTAGTAGCCTGTCGAATGGGCTCGAAATGCCAAACTCCTACCTCCAGGATGATTCCAATATTCCCCCTCATGCAGCTCCGCCAACACATGTTGTGCCTCGTCGTGTGTTAGGCATTTCAGATAGAGTCCTGAAAAGATCTTCTTAGCAACTGACCGTCGAATAATTTGAACCTTGCAGATTGTCTCTAGACTTTTCTGGCATGGATTTTGTCGTCTGGAAGCACGCATTCTTGCAAATATTTGACAATAGGTGACATCCAAGTGTCGACTGAATTTACTTAGGCGACCATTCTTTCTTCTTTCCAAATTGCTGGCCAGTTCAAGTACACTACCGGTATTGAACATGGTTTGTCTCCCTCCATCGTTGAACTGACGGTGGCCAGAGCATCCGCTTGGGAGTTCTCACTTATAGGGACTTGTGTTATAGTGAGTTCCTCAAATATCGACTGAATATCTTTTACCTTTTGTAAGTAGGATGCCATCTGTGGACCTTGTGCGTGATACGACCCCTAGATCTGGTTGACAATCAACTGCGAATCTGACTTCACTTCTATCTTTCTAGCTCCGAGTTCTTTGGCTAAGGACAACCCTACAATCAACGCTTCATATTCTGCATCATTGTTGGTGACTCTGAAACCGCATTTGATTGCTTGTTGTAGAACGTCGCCTTCTGGAGTGGTAATTATTATCCCGAGGCCACAACCCTTTTTGTTACTGGATCCATCGACTGCAAGTTTCCATGGAATGGTCGAATGGACAGAGTAGACTTTTGTTTCGGCTGCTGCAAGTAGGCTGGGAGTGAAGTCGGCTACAAAGTCTGCTAAGGCTTGTGATTTGATGGCGTTCCTGGGCAGGTACGTGATGTCGTGTTCTCCGAGTTCGATCGCCCACTTCATAAATCTCCCCAATAATTCTGGTTTATGGAGGATGTTTCTCAAAGGATATGTAGTGTACACCGTGACTGGATGTCCCTGGAAGTAGGGTCTAAGCTTTCTTGCAGCCGTTATCAAAGCGAATACCAACTTCTCCATTAGTGGGTAGCGTGATTCTGCTTCTAGCAGTGCTTTATTTACGTAGTAGACTGGGAGTTGTGTTTCCGCCTCTTCTTTGATTAAGACAGCAGTAACCGCGTGTTCTGAGACCCCCAGGTAGATCATTGTCTAGTGGCTTTGATAACAAAGCTGAGGTGGTAAGATATCGCTTGAGTCCTTCCAAAGCTTCTTCACAAGCGGGAGTCCACTTGAAGTTATTGGCTTTTTTTAAGGCTGAGAAGAACAAAAAATTATTGTCTGTTGACTTGGATATGAACCTGTTCAGTGCTGTTATCCTCCCCGCTAGTCGCATGACATCATTTGGGCTGGAAGGTGAGGGGATTTCGAGGATTGACTTGATCTGGTATGGATTTGCATCAATTCCTCGTCGAGTGACTATGTATCCCAAGAATTTCCTCGAGGCAACACCAAATGCACACTTAGTAGGATTTAACTTCATCTCGTACCTGTCCATGATGTTGAAGGCGTCTTCCAGGTGCTCAAGATGTTGCTCTGATTTAGAAGACTTCACCAGCATGTCGTCTATGTAAACTTCCATTGTCTTCCCAATTTGATTGGAGAATATCTTATTAACCAGTCGTTGATATGTGGCCTCTGTATTTTCCAGGCCGAATGGCATAACCTTGTAGCAGTATATGCCTCGGTTGGTGACAAAGGCTGTCTTCTCTTGGTTGTCTAGATGTATGAGGATCTGATTGTAGCCTGAATAGGCATCCATGAAGCTCAACAATTCATGCCCAGCTGTAGCATCGACCATCGAGTCTATGTGTGGTAGTGGGAATGAGTCATTCAGACAGGCTTTGTTCAGATCCGTAAAGTCGATGCAGACTCTCCACTTTCCATTCTTCTTTCTAACAACAACCATATTGGCAAGCCACTCTGGAAACTGCACTTCTCTGACAGCTCTATTCTGTAATAATTTTTGAACCTCCTCATCAATGATTTGTTTTCTTTCTGGGGTGAACTTCATTCTCTTCTGCCTGACTGAGGTGTGGTCTGGATCAACGTGCAGTTCGTGAGTAATCAGCTCGGGGTCGATTCCCTTCATGTCATTGTGAGACCATGCAAAACTTTAGTGTCGCCTCTCCAGGAATTAGATCAAATAGACTCGTAGTTTGGGGTCCAAGTTAGCTCCAATCTGTGCCTTGTGATCTGCAAATTGAGAGTGAATTTAGATCTCGTCAAGCTCCTCAAGGCTTGGTAGCGTCGGCTCCATGCCACGAGATCCACTCTGTAATTGCTATGCCGACTCGGCTTTCACCTTTAAGGTCGATTGGTAGCAGCTTCTGGATGCAGATCTATCGCCTTTAATCTCTTGTATCCCTCATCTGATAGAGAACTTAAGAACTTGGTGATAGATGGATGAAACCGCCCTCATCTCATGAATCCAAGGTCTGCCCATGATAAGATTGTAGGCTGAGGGGCTGTCCAAGACCAAGAACGTGGTCATTTTGTTCACTCCTGCTACGTAGACTGGGAGTGATATTTCTCCCATTGTGAATTTCTGTTCCCCACTAAATCCGATCAGCACTGTCATTCGTCTGTTTATCTTGTCCAATTTGGTCCCCATGTCTGCGAGGGCTGTGGCGAAAATGATGTTTGCTGAAGAGCCCGTGTCAACCAACACTCTTTTGATCATAAAGTTTGCCACTTCCAAAGAGATAACAAGAGCGTCGTGGTGTGGATTCAAATTATGAGAATCTCCGTCGTCTGAGAATTCCATAGTCAAGTTGGTGAACATCTTCTCTACCGACATCGTAGTGTGTGAAAGACTGTTAGCAAGAGCTCTCGAATGCCGTTTGGCCGCTGAATATGAGACTCCACTGATTTCTGATCCTCATGAAACAGACATTAATAGTGTTTTTAATAGGTGGAGGTGGGGTTGGAGCTTCACCTTGACCGTCTCTCTCATCCCTTCGTGCCAATGTGGCTTTCCCATTTTCTGTGACCAAATCCATTAAAAATCCATTGTTTAGCAGCACCAGGACCTCCAATCTCAAAGCTACACACTCTACCGTCGTATGGCCATAGTCTCGATGGAAATCACACCATTTTCGGGTGTCTTTTTCGTAGAGCTTTCTCTGGAACGTGGGGGCCATTTCACTTCATTTCACATCTTTTTTAGTACCGAAACCAATTCCCCTGGGGAAATTATAAAGTTGTAGTCTGGGAGCCTGGGTTTGCTGACTGGTGCTTCCTCCCAATTTTTGTAAGTCATTGGTCGTCTGTCAAAGTCTTTGTGGAAAGGCCTACGTTCTCCTCTCTGTTGAATTCTCCTTTCCGGATGAGCAACCATGTCTTGTCGCCTGGAAACAGCCAGCCTTCTATCAATCTGCGAGCTAGGAATATCCTCTATTCTTTTGTTTCTCATGTCCTCTTCCCATCTTATTTCAACTTGGGCCCGCGCCATGGCCTGGTCCATCGTGTAGCATCGGACTTGGTTAGTTTCTTGTAGAGTCCACTTTCGTAAAGCAGTCCATTCCGGAAAGCCTCCACCGCTGTAGATGGAGATCCAGAATATTAATTCTCTTCTTGTTGAAGCGAGCTACGTAGCTCTGCAATGACTCCCATTTTCTCTGTTGGATGGTATTGAGATCATTTGTAGTCTTCTCAAGCTTACATGAACTTGCAAAGTGTTGCACGAACTTGTCTGCTAATTGCTGGTAAGACTCGATGGATTTGTATGGTAGATTGATGAACCAAGTAAGCGCTGGTCCTGCCAACGTTTCTCCGAAGCATATGCACATTCCAGCTTCCTATTGGCTAGGTGCCAAGCCGGTTGACATCATCTTGTATTTGTAGTATATTACATGGTCGTCTAGATCGGTGGATCCATCATATAACTTCATTTCGGGCGGGATAAATTTTCGTGGCAATTCAACAGCTACGATTGTCTCCACAAACGGGGTATCAGAAATCGCTCCAGCTCTGCTCTTTCTAATCGGCAGTCTTACCCCTGGTAGTCTGGACATGATTGCTTCTTTGAATTCCATCATCTCTCTCATCATGGAGGATGCAACTTGCTGAGCTGGGTCGAGAAAGAAGTCGGGCCATGGGGAATTAGTGGGTTGTCGGTAACCTGCCAATCTGATGTGGGCGGGACTGTTGGATTGCTGGGATTGCTGGTTTGACTAGGGACGTCATGAAGCTGAGAAGTTGAGGACAACTGCTCTAGCTATTTTTGTAGATTTACATTGGAGTTTCGCATGGTCAGATTCTCCTCTTCTAAAACTTGTAATCGTTCTTGGAACATGGCAAGTTGTACCGCCATAGGGTCTGGCGCATGTTCATTGCCAGAAGCCATTATCAACTGTTTTGAAATGTAGAGTCAGATGGTTTTGTAATAATTCACTTAGGGCTCCACGGTGGGCGCCAAATTGTGGATGTCGGTTTTCACCTGAGGACCATAATCGAGATTCAGGTTTAGAGGGCACTAGCGAATCTGCAAAATGAGGGTAGAAAGAGCGAGAAGGTCACTGCCCACCGATGTGGTAGGTGCCGTAGGCACTCCGACGCTCAAGTCAGTAGTGTGAGTAAAGACGGAAGTAAGAAGATTAAGGCTAGTAGTTACCTCAGTCTCAGTTTGTTAGTCGTGAGGGCTAGGTATATTGGCATGTCGAAGGTGGTAAGAAATAGAACCGAGTAATGTCCAATGTCCCTTCAAGTTATTACCTTTCCCTTTTTATAAGCTCTTCGAAGTTGGGTCATTTACTCTTCTTCTGCCCGTTGGAATCTCCGTAACAGTCGATTTAATGGACGTTTTATGAGCTTTTTGACGTTTCTTGATTTGGTAACTGCAGTGTCCGTTGGCCCTCTTGATGACAATGAGCTTGGGCCCGTGAGGCTTCTTGGTCTGATATTGGTTTTCGGGTTGGACTCACTAATGGGCTTCAGGTTTTGTGGTTGGTCTCGAGGTGAAATGTCGATTTTACCCTTGGACCCAAATTTGGCCCGTACAAGAGACGAAATAATTTCCGTCGCTAAATAGCGATGGAAAAATAGCAACTGGAATTCCGTTTCTATTTAGCGACGGAAGTATTTCCGTCTCTAAATAGAAACATAATTTTTTGTCACTATTTAGTGACAGAATAAAGATTCAGTTGCTAATTAGAGACGGAATTTCCGTAGCTATTCCATAACTATATATTTAAAAAAAAAATTAAAAAAAAAAATTTAAAATTTTAGAGAGGCGGGGAATTTAAAAATTTTAAAGATGCATGAAACTTTTAAAATTTTAGAAATGAAAAAATTTTAAAATTTTAGAGAGGTGTGAATTTTATAATTATATAAATGTGAGAAATTTATTAATTGTAGTGAGAGTAAATTTTTAAATTTTAGATAAGGGAAAATTTTAAAATTTTTGAATGGTAGAAAATTTTTAAAAAATGACTTTTTTAATGTTATATATAAATCTTCAATTCCACAAGACACTGTAATGTCTATCGCAAGCTTCGACACACTGTTATCCATTTACACCATTTTAAACCAAAAAAAAATTCCGTGTTTGTTTCATAGGAAATTTTAAAAGTGGAGATAGGAAAATGAGAGATTGATAATGATAGTTGAGGTATGAAAAAATTTGATGGTATATGGAATTGAGTAGGAAAATAAAAATTTGATGGCATATGAAATTGAGTAGGATAATTTTGGATGATGTATTGGAGTTGAGATTTAAAAAGATTGTGGTGTATATATAGAGGAAAAGATAAGAGAAGCGGGAAGATTTGTAAATTTTATAGATATTTGAAATTTTCGTAAGGTAGGAAATTTTTGAAAATATTGGAGGGATTGAAAATTTTATAAATTAGCTACGGAATTTTAATTCCGTTTCTAATTAGCGACGAAATTATAATTCCGTTTCTAATTAGCGATGAAAAATCCGTCTCTATTTTTTTTTAAAAAAAAGTGGCGCCGAAATGATTAAATTTTTGGGGGATTGAAAATTTTAAAATTAACTACGGAATTTTAATTCTGTTTCTAATTAGCGACGGAAAAATACCCTTTCTAATTAGCAATTAAAATTAAAATAAAAATGAAAATTTAAAAGTAGCGACGGAATAAAGATTCCGTGTCTATTTAGCGACGTAATTTTAATTCCGTTTCTAATTAGCGACGGAAAAATTCCGTTTCTAATTACCAATTAAAATAAAAATAAAAATAAAAATTTAAAAGTAGCGATGAAATAAAGATTCTGTGTCTATTTAGCGACGAAATTTTAAATTATTGAACGTGAAATAATAGTGGGAGTGATTATTTTCGTAATATATAAAAAATAATAAAATAACGCATGCAAATCTTTTCTTATTCCTCAATATTTATCTGATGAAACATTCATTCCCTTCACGTTTAGTTACCAGAACTGAAAATAGAAACAGCCTTATTTGCATAAATTAATGTGTTTCCAAGACAAAACCCCTGGAAAAAGTTAATGAAACGCGCATGCGAATAGGTTGAAATTTACAAGAGCACACAAGAAATAAATAAACTTGAGAACTCAATATGATAATTAATTTTAATTTCGTTTATAATTAGGGACGAAATTTTCATTCCGTTTTTAATTAGCGACGGAAAAATTCTGTTTCTAATTACCAATTAAAATTAAAATAAAAAATGAAAATTTAAAAATAGCGACGGAATAAAGCTTTCGTGTCTATTTAGCGACGAATTTTTTAATTCCGTTTCTAATTATGGATGAAATTTTACTTCTGTTTAAAATTAGCGACGGAAAAATTCCGTTTCTAATTACTAATAGTTTTGGAAATTAGAAATTAAATTAAAATAAAAATGAGAATTTAAAATTAACGACGAAATAAAGATTCCGTTTCTATTTAGCGACAGAATATTAATTCCGTTTCTAATTAGCGACGGAATAGCGACGGAAAAATTCCGTTTCTAGATGAAATTAGCGACGAAAGTTTGTTTCCGTCTCTAATTTAGAGATGGAAATTTTTTGTCACTAAATTCCGTCCCTAATTTCATTATCTGTTTCAATTCCGTCGTTAAATTTTGAAACGGAATATTCCGTCGCTAAATTCTGTCACTAAAACTGTAATTTCTTGTCTGTGTAGTATGAACTCGTGAAAGAGATAGAATGCGGAAAGATTCCACTCACGATTTCGATTCATGATGAGGGTATTATATCACTATTTCCACTCATTTAGCCTAATGTTTTGTTGTTTCTCGAGTTTTATGAACGTTTTGATGTGTTTTGTTGTTATTTGCAGATAAATAAAGTTTGGAAAGCACTTGAGGCAATTTGGGGCAAAAACGGACAAAAATGAGTCAATAGGGATTTTCGTCTTTTCAGCGTCGCGACGCTGAAGCCATGCGCGACGCGACGCCCAGGATGCGCCGAATGTGCTAACATGCGCCGTCAGCCACGTGTCAAAATCTGATAGGTTGGACTTGCTACATGCACCGGATCTTGCTAACGTGCACCGCCCTTGCTAACATGCGCCTCATGCCACGTGTCATCACCTCATTGGACCACCCAAACCGCGTGCCACGTGTCGTCTCTCTATTGGACCGAATAATCAACGAATCAGAGCATACCACGTGTCACCATTCTATTAGACCGAATTTACACCCAATCACAAGATTACACGTGGCACGATTTCATTGGACCGCATCGCCAGTCAACCAGAGCGTGACACATGTCACCAATTATTGTGCCGACAGCCGCGTGGTCAACGTACGCGTGGACTCCAGAAACTGTTGCCAGCGTCGCGACGCTAGTGCATTTTCAGCGTCGCGACGCTGGACCAAAATTTGCCTATAAAAGGAGGCCGCCATTTCAGTTTTAGTTGCACCATTCTCTCTCATTTCTTTGATGTAAAATCGGGAGTTTCTCTCTCTAATCTCTTTTAATTTAAGTTTTGTAATTAATTACATTTTGTAATAGTAATTACTTTCTGTAATAGTAATAGTAATAGTAATTTATCTTGTTTTTACTGTTTCAGTTTTACTATTCAACCATGATGAGGTAACTTCTCCTTGCTAAGGTGAAAGGTAATTCTTTTTACTGTTACTATTCAGATTAATCTCCCTTAAAAATAATATATTTACTATTTAAAATTTGACTTAATACGGATACCGCCATATTGGTCCGTTGGCTATTAAATTTAAATTGGTTTAAACCTGACTAATCCAGGATACCGCCTATATGGCTGGTTATAATTAAATTTTCTTACCGCCTATATGGCAGGTTCATGGACAAATCATACCGCCTTTATGGCTGGTCGGACTTAATTTGAATTAATCAGGTTACCGCCTATATGGCTGGTTGGTAATATTATCACAAGTTTATATATTATTTTATGGGAGATATCTAAAATAGTAAATAGTAAAAGTAATTCCTTTTACCTTAGCATTTTATTTTATTGTTATTTACTTTTCAGTATTTACTTTACCGCATTTACTATTTCGCATTTTTACTTTATGGCTTTTACTTTTAAGTTTTTACTAGCCCTAGCCATGTGTCATAACTAAGTTAGTTATCTAGGGTTGTGATGAATTTCAATATCACTGGTTTATAAGAGTTAGATTATAGTTGGGTAATATAAAGATTTATTTATTGAGTCTTAATCTTAATGCTTTTTATTAACTGGCCATTAATAAAATTGATTAGGTAAACTTAAAATGAACTAGACATAGGGATTTTAAGTTTAAGACCTTAGACTCAATAGCCCACGATCTTCCTTGAGGATATATAACTCTTTTAATAGATTTCCTTACAGGATAGGAATATACCTGTCGGGCGGGGGTAGCCTTAATTGGAACTTAATCTTAATGAATCTAGGTAATTTGGTTGACATAGACATATGGTTCAATTGGATTATACTAGGTATTTGTAATTGACCATCGGAAGAGGCTTTCACATAATTTAGTGTTCTAGGTTAATAAATCAATATATTACCCAACTATAGGATAACCACTTCATCTTTAAATAATATTGAAAAGATTCACAACCCTAGATAGTTTTTAATATTGAATTTTCTTAAAACCTACTTTTGACAATTTTATTTACTTGTTTTAAATTTAGAATCGTCACCATTTCAAATCAATCAATCAACTTGTTAGATATTAGTAATCATTTGACCTCATAAAATTAATAGATTAGATATTAAGTCCTCGTGGGATCGATATTTTTATACTACTTGAACGATACGTGCGCTTGCGTTATACGTGTGTGTTTACGCCGGTCAAGTTTTTGGCGCCGTTGCCGGGGACTTATTTATCTTTCACTATTAGTTTAGGGGTTAGATACCTTTACTTGTATCTAATTTCATTTTACTTATTGTTGTTTTCTTGTGTTTCAGGTTCTCAGAAACTTCATGAGACGAACCAGAAGCTTTGAACTCCGACCGCTTGACCCAGAAATTGAAAGAACCATCAGACAGTTGAGAAGGGAAAGGCGAGAAGGCCAAGAAGCTTTAGTCAACATGGAACCTGAACCTTTGAACGTTGCACCACCAATTCCCATTCGAGACAGAACCATTCCGGTGGTTGACAGACTCATTTCCTGTATTGTACTTCCTCCCTTACCAGCAAATGCGGTGTGATCAAAAAACATGCATTCAGATGATTCAGCAGTCAGTTCAGTTCGGGGGGAATGCAACTGAAGATCCTAATTCCCACATCAGCAACTTCCTGGAAGTTTGCGGCACTTTTAACTACAACAGAGCATCAGAAGAAGCAATGAGACTGCGAGTTTTCCATATTCCCTGAAGGACAGAGCTAAAGCTTGGCTACATTCACTACCAGCAGGTTCATCACAACTTGGAACACTTTAGCCACCAAATTTCTTGCAAAGTACTTTCCACCAGCCAGAACCGGAAAATTGAGGAATGACATCACATCCTTTGTACAACAAGATTCAGAATCCTCTGCGAAGCTTGGGAAAGGTACAAAGATTTACTCCGGAAATGTCCTCACCATGAGATTCCAAAGTGGCTACAAGTTCAGACCTTCTACAATGGACTTTCTGGAATAATGAGAACCACAATCGATGCTGCTGCTGGAGGAGCCTTGATGGCAAAAGGAGAAGATCAAGCCTGGGACCTAATCGAAGAAATGGCCAACAACAATTCCTTGTGGCCAACAGAAAGGAGCATGATCCAAAGAATTGCAGGAATTTATGAAGTTGGAGCAAAACAAGCAGTGAATACCAGGCTGGATCAGATATGCAAAATCTAGAAACACTTAGCACGCAAGTTGTGAACATCACTGGATCCACAAGTTCACCATATGGAGGGCACCAGAGTCAAACCAACTTGAAGAAACGGTGAATTATGTCAACAATTTCAACAGACAAGGGAACAATCCATATTCCAACACCTACAACCCAGGGTGGAGGAATCATCCCAATTTTTCATGGAGCAACAATTCAGGCCAACAGCAGAACTATCCACCTGAATTCCAGCAACAGAACAAAAGCCAGGAGCAAGCAAATGAACCAGGAATAACAGAAGTGTTGACCCACTTGAAAAAGATAGAAGCAAAACACGACTCTCAAGCAGCAAGATATGATGCTATGTTTCAATCCCAAGCAGCATTAATTCAAAGTCATCTGCTTCTATTAAAGCAGGAGAATCAAATTGGACAACTGGCAAATGCTCAGAGTTACAGACCGCCAGGTACCCTTCCTAGCAACACAGAGCCAAATCCAAGAAACTGGGAAGGAGCAATGTCATGCCATCATGTTAAAAAGCGGTACTGAAATCAACAAAGATGTTGGAGTCAAAACAGTTGCTGAGGAAGTTTCAAAAGAAACAAAGCAACAGATGGAGGAAAAAGAAGCAAAGGAAAAAGAACAGATCACTCCACCTCCACCTTTTCCTCAACGTCTTCAGAAAACAAATTGGACAAGCAGTTTTCTCGGTTCCTGGAGATCTTCAAAAAGCTGCATATCAACATTCCATTTGCAGAAGCGTTGGAACAAATGCCCACCTATGCCAAATTCATGAAAGATATTCTTTCACGAAAACGGAGATTGGGAGATTACGAGACAGTAGCATTAACAGAAGAATGCAGTGCCATCATTCAGAGGAAACTTCCCCCAAAGTTGAAAGATCCTGGCAGTTTCACTGTTCCTTGCGTCATAGGAGAACATAACTTTGGTAAGGCTTTGTGTGATTTAGGTGCGAGTGTTAACTTGATGCCTTTCTCTATTTTCAGGAAATTACAGATTTGAGAAACAATGCCAACTTCAGTCTCACTGCAACTTGCTGATAGAACGCTCGTATTTCGAGAGGCGTAGTTGAGGATGTGCTGGTCAAGGTTGACAAATTCATTTTCCCAGCAGATTTTATTGTCCTTGATATGGAGGAAGACGCAGACGTGCCAATCATCCTTGGGAGACCATTCTTGGCTACAGGTCGAACCATTATTGATGTACAAAAAAGAGAATTAACCATGAGGGTACAGAACCAAGAAGTAACATTCAATGTTTTCAAGGCCATGAATTTCCCAGATGATGAAAAGAATGAGGAATGTTTCAGAATCGATGTGATACACAGTACCATTCAGAACTCCAATGCAATGCAAAGTTCTACTGACAAACTTAAAACATGTCAATTGCATGTGGAGCCTAAAGATAAAACGTCTTTTGTACTGAAGGAGCCAATTCTTGCACTACAAGCAACATAAGAGAAAAAGTTCCACCAACTCAACGAATTGGAGGAATTTCACAATCAGCCTTTTGAGGATGCCAAATTGTACAAAGAAAAGGGCAAGAAGAGACATGATGAGAAGTTAGTGCGCATACAACTGGAACCAGGGCAGAAGGTACTGTTAAACAAATCAAGGGTGAAATTCTTCCCATGGAAGCCAAAATCACGGTGGTCAGGTCCATTTGTGATCACCAAAGTTTTACCAAATAGAGCCGTTGAGATACATGATGATGCTAACAAAACTTTCAAGGTTAAAAACAAGCGTGTCAAGCACTACTGGGGAGAATCATTTGAGCGACAAAAAGAAAGTGTTACACTTTCAGATCCAGCTAACGTTCGAGAAGCCAAGTCTGGCTGACGACTCTAAACTTAGCGCTCGCAGGGAGGCAACCCATGCAATTTTGTATATATTGTGATTTGGTGTGATTTTAATTTGTGTGTTTAGTTTTTGCAGATTAAGTCATTTCAAGATGGAAGAAGCTCTCGCAAATCTTCACAAGCAATTTCCTTCTCTCCCTCAAAAATCTCTGATGAAAGTCTACAAAGCTCGCTTGGAACGGATGAGGTTACTAACAATTCACGGTGTTCCTAATGATATTCGTTGGGTAATTGAAGCACGGGTCCGATTGGCAGGTGAGTCTTCTGACTCTTTTATTTCACATCTGCCTGGTTTTGGAAGAAGCACCTATGCAAAGAAACGTAGAGCTAAGCAAATGGGTGTTTGTTACAAATGTGCACGATGGAATTGCAACACTCGTTGTCGTTCTTTAGGAATGGTGTCTGATAATCACGAAGACAAAATTAAATTCATTAGGGATGGCTTGAGTAAGGAGTCTGTAGATGAAATATCTTCAACTCTTGAGACGCATCCCAGTGGATATGTTCATATAGCCATTCGCAAATTACATACACAATTTCAAAAAGAAAGACAACAGTTAAGTCTCGGGAATCTGACTCAAAAAGACCCTGTTTGCCAATTTATAAGAAAATTGGATGGGAAGCTTGTCCCTGACGCATAGACGTCAACCAAGCCGCTACTTTTCTTGTAAATATTATATCTCTTTATCTTTTCCTAATAATTGTAATTTGTTTTGTTGTTTTCTTTTATTTTCTCCGACAGGATCCAGCCCTTTTTGACTAATCACGATATTATTTCGCTACTAATCGTCCTCTGAAAGATACTTGTGCTATTGTTACTCACCCTTTTCAGGTACTATAAATTCAGCTCGTCATTGTACTTTTGAAGGCATCCAAAGTTGAGAAAGAAATACATAAAAAAATAAAAAATGGAAGCCACTTCAAGAAGACGAGTTGAAAACATCTGTGTGTTCTGCGGTAGTAGTGTTGGTACTAAGCCACAATACATAGAAGCAGCACATGAATTGGGTCGAGTCTTAGCTGCGAGGAATATGCATTTGATATATGGCGGAGGAAATCTTGGACTTATGGGGATCGTTTCAAAGGCTGTACAGGAAGGAGGCAGTCACGTTTTGGGAATCATCCCAAAACCCTTGGCAGAGGCAAATCTTATTGAACCATCAAACGGAGAGGAACTGATTGTGCCAGGTATGTCTGAACGATTAGTGGAAATGATTAACCGTGCTGATGCTTTTATTGCTTTGCCAGGTGGCTTGGGTACATTGGAGGAAATTTTTATTGTGTTATCTTGGGCGAACCTGAACATACACCAGAAACCAATTGGACTGCTCAACGTTGATGGATTTTATGATTTTCTTTGTGTGTTTCTTGATGATGCTCGGAGAAATGGGTTCGTGTCGAAACCCTTAAAAGAACTCCTCTTTACTGCCAGAACTGCTCCGGATCTAATAGACCAACTCATAGCCCATGAACCACAGTTGACCCTATTATTCAAAGATAAATTGGTCTGAGGACGATCGTGGTAAGAGGCGTAGGATTAATCTGGATCTTAACCTTTAATTTCCTGTAGATTTCAGCTAACCAGGTACGACCTTCGTAACTCTCCTTTTACTGTTTAAGACATTGGGGACAATGTCTCATTTAGGTTTGGGGGAGGGAATTAGTTGATCAGTACCTTGTTTTTAGTTTGTGTGTTATTTTTATTTTTAGTCTAAAATTTTTCGAAAAATACAAAAAAATTGAAAATTTTTCAAAAATTACAAAAATATTTTGCGTTTTTGTGTTTTGACTAAAAAGGTGAAATTGGTAAAAGATAGCCGAGTAAGGAGTTTCCACTCCTGAGACGTATCTCAAACCTATTTCGGAATAAGTTAATTTTTGTTTATTTCATTTTAAATTATTTATTTGTAAATTCTCCTTAACACTGACTAAAATGGACCTTCATATGCTTAGTTGGCAGGTAATTATCAATATGCATAGTAACATACGGACATGAGCTGTAATTGAAAAGTTTGTAATATTCAGTGCTCTAGTTTAATTGGAGGAAGCATCTCAAAAGCGATGGCGTAAAAAAAAACAAATTCTGATGAATAAAATAAAGCATCTAAGATCCGGGTTATTAAGTCTGTAAGGGTGTTTTAACACCTAGTGCCCTAAAACCAACTGGTTTGGGAGTCACTGGCCCAAAGCTCGTTACATGGATCGAAGATGCTGCAAAAATATATTTATATCTGAAGTCTGGGTAATTAAGTCCGTAGAGCCCTAAAGCCAACTGGTTTGGGAGCCACCGACCCAAAGCTCGCTACATAGACGGAAGGTATTGTATATAAATAAAAAGTCAAAATTCAGAAAAATCAAAGAAAAAAATCAGAAAAATCAGAAAAATTTATTCCATTGCTGCAAAAGGTGTGAAATCTGATAGAACTTTAGGACAAAAATATTATTCTCTTATCAACTGCACTTATGACTGTTGTGGGCAAAAAAGTTGATTAATATTTTGTTGGCTGTGTATATGGAGATTGTAAAAATAATCGGAGAATCTACTTATTCGGTAATTTAGAAAGAAACAAAACAACTAGTAACTTGTAGTAGAAGTTTCACCTGATTAGTCACTAACTTCTTTATTCTCTTTTCTCTTGTCTTTTTGCTTTTGTGTGCATTAGTTTTAACTAACTTTTTACTTTTGTAAAAACGTTTGTGGGCATCGTTGCTGTAAGCCCTCACGACTACAACTCGTCCACTAGGGACACCTAGGGGTTTAAAGGCTTGTTGCATATGCTAAATGCAATCGTGATCCCTACGAAAGTGGCTTAGTTAATTTTATTTTATGTTATTTTATTTTATGTTTTGCTCGAGGCTAGCAAAATGTTAGGTTTGGGGGTGTGATGAGTGGTATTTATATCACTATTTCCCACTCATTTAGCCTAATGTTTTGTATTGTTTCTCGAGTTTATGAAAGTTTTGATGTGTTTTGTTGTTATTTTGCAGATAAATAAAGTTTGGAAAGCACTTGAGGCAATTTGGGGCAAAAACGGACAAAAATGAGTCAACATGGATATTTTCGTCTTTTCAGCGTCGCGACGCTGAAGCCATGCGCGACGCGACGCCCAGGATGCGCCGAATGTGCTAACATGCGCCGTCAGCCACGTGTCAAAATCTGATAGGTTGGACTTGCTAACATGCGCCGGATCTTGCTAACGTGCACCGCCCTTGCTAACATGCGCCTCATGCCACGTGTCATCACCTCATTGGACCACCCAAACCGCGTGCCACGTGTCGTCTCTCTATTGGACCGAATAATCAATGAATCAGAGCATACCACGTGTCACCATTCTATTAGACCGAATTTACACCCAATCACAAGATTACACGTGGCACGATTTCATTGGACCGCATCGCCAGTCAACCAGAGCGTGACACATGTCACCAATTATTGTGCCGACAGCCGCGTGGTCAACGTACGCGTGGACTCCAGAACTGTTGCCAGCGTCGCGACGCTAGTGCATTTTCAGCGTCGCGACGCTGGACCAAAAATTGCCTATAAAAGGAGGCCGCCATTTCAGTTTTAGTTGCACCATTCTCTCTCATTTCTTTGATGTAAAATCGGGAGTTTCTCTCTCTAATCTCTTTTAATTTATTTTGTAATTAATTACATTTTGTAATAGTAATTACTTTCTGTAATAGTAATAGTAATAGTAATTTATCTTGTTTTTACTGTTTCAGTTTTACTATTCAACCATGATGAGGTAACTTCTCCTTGCTAAGGTGAAAGGTAATTCTTTTTACTGTTACTATTCAGATTAATCTCCCTTAAAAATAATATATTTACTATTTAAAATTTGACTTAATACGGATACCGCCATATTGGTCCGTTGGCTATTAAATTTAAATTGGTTTAAACCTGACTAATCCAGGATACCGCCTATATGGCTGGTTAATAATTAAATTTTCTTACCGCCTATATGGCAGGTTCATGGACAAATCATACCGCCTTTATGGCTGGTCGGACTTAATTTGAATTAATCAGGTTACCGCCTATATGGCTGGTTGGTAATATTATCACAAGTTTATATATTATTTGGGGAGATATCTAAAATAGTAAATAGTAAAAGTAATTCCTTTTACCTTAGCATTTTTTTATTGTTATTTACTTTTCAGTATTTACTTTACCGCATTTACTATTTCGCATTTTTACTTTATGGCTTTTACTTTTAAGTTTTTACTAGCCCTAGCCATGTGTCATAACTAAGTTAGTTATCTAGGGTTGTGATGAATTTCAATATCACTGGTTTATAAGAGTTAGATTATAGTTTGGGTAATATAAAGATTTATTTATTGAGTCTTAATCTTAATGCTTTTTATTAACTGGCCATTAATAAAATTGATTAGGTAAACTTAAAATGAACTAGACATAGGGATTTTAAGTTTAAGACCTTAGACTCAATAGCCCACGATCTTCCTTGAGGATATATAACTCTTTTAATAGATTTCCTTACAGGATAGGAATATACCTGTCGGGCGGGGGTAGCCTTAATTGGAACTTAATCTTAATGAATCTAGGTAATTTGGTTGACATAGACATATGGTTCAATTGGATTATACTAGGTATTTGTAATTGACCATCGGAAGAGGCTTTCACATAATTTAGTGTTCTAGGTTAATAAATCAATATATTACCCAACTATAGGATAACCACTTCATCTTTAAATAATATTGAAAAGATTCACAACCCTAGATAGTTTTTAATATTGAATTTTCTTAAAACCTATTTTTGACAATTTTATTTACTTGTTTTTAAATTTAGAATCGTCACCATTTCAAATCAATCAATCAACTTGTTAGATATTAGTAATCATTTGACCTCATAAAATTAATAGATTAGATATTAAGTCCTCGTGGGATCGATATTTTTATACTACTTGAACGATACGTGCGCTTGCGTTATACGTGTGTGTTTACGCGGTCAAGTTTTTGGCGCCGTTGCCGGGGACTTATTTATCTTTCACTATTAGTTTAGGGGTTAGATACCTTTACTTGTATCTAATTTCATTTTACTTATTGTTGTTTTCTTGTGTTTCAGGTTCTCAGAAACTTCATGAGACGAACCAGAAGCTTTGAACTCCGACCGCTTGACCCAGAAATTGAAAGAACCATCAGACAGTTGAGAAGGGAAAGGCGAGAAGGCCAAGAAGCTTTAGTCAACATGGAACCTGAACCTTTGAACGTTGTGCACCACCAATTCCCATTCGAGACAGAACCATTCCGGTGGTTGACAGACTCATTTCCTGTATTGTACTTCCTCCTTACCAGCAAATGCGTGGTGACATCAAAACATGCATTCAGATGATTCAGCAGTCAGTTCAGTTCGGGGGGAATGCAACGGAAGATCCTAATTCCCACATCAGCAACTTCCTGGAAGTTTGCGGCACTTTTAACTACAACAGAGCATCAGAAGAAGCAATGAGACTGCGAGTTTTTCCATATTCCCTGAAGGACAGAGCTAAAGCTTGGCTACATTCACTACCAGCAGGTTCTATCACAACTTGGAACACTTTAGCCACCAAATTTCTTGCAAAGTACTTTCCACCAGCCAGAACCGGAAAATTGAGGAATGACATCACATCCTTTGTACAACAAGATTCAGAATCCCTCTGCGAAGCTTGGGAAAGGTACAAAGATTTACTCCGGAAATGTCCTCACCATGAGATTCCAAAGTGGCTACAAGTTCAGACCTTATACAATGGACTTTCTGGAATAATGAGAACCACAATCGATGCTGCTGCTGGAGGAGCCTTGATGGCAAAAGGAGAAGATCAAGCCTGGGACCTAATCGAAGAAATGGCCAACAACAATTCCTTGTGGCCAACAGAAAGGAGCATGATCCAAAGAATTACAGGAATTTATGAAGTTGGAGCAAACACAGCAGTGAATACCATGCTGGATCAGATATGCAAATGTCTAGAAACACTTAGCACGCAAGTTGTGAACATCACTGGATCCACAAGTTCACCATATGGAGGGGCACCAGAGTCAAACCAACTTGAAGAAACAGTGAATTATGTCAGCAATTTCAACAGACAAGGGAACAATCCATATCCCCAGGGCCTTCATTTCAACAAGAGCTAGCGCAGCCCGCGGCTGAAGCATTCGAGGCACTAGTGGGTCAGCCCTCTGGTTATGGTTCTGGGGTGGTAAGTCTTTTATTCTTCTCTAGTTCGTCTTTAACCTGGCTTATACTTGCTAATTTCTTCTTTGTGTACAGGTATCCGACCCATTGCTGCAAACAATCCATGATATTTTGGATCGCTTTGGACGACTGTCCTCTGCTTCTTTTCGGCCTCCTTCACCTTTGGTCGGCACCAGCATAGACATGGAGGTCCTTCAGGAGGTTCTTGGCCAATATGTTTCCTTTGCTGCTCTAGAAATTAATCAAGCCACGCGGCCGGAGAACGTCCTTCAATTGGACAAAAACTCCTCCGAGTTGAGCCGGATATTGGCTCTCCCTACCTTGCCAATATCTGTTGATGATCAGCTTTTCCTCAAAGAGATGCAAAATGGCATAGCAAACCTTCTCTCTCGGTATCGTAATGTGCACAGCCAGAAGATCGGGCTTCGCTCTTCTGTGATGAGGAAAGAAACGCTTCGTGGTTCTCTCGAGGCACGACATCAGGCCCTGAGGGAGACAATAGAAGAAATGGTGACCGAAGAATCGGTCTTCCTGGACCTGGAGCGACAACTAAAAGAGATTCAGCTTCTTCTTGAGGAAAGCCGCATGAGGAATGAGGCTAAGAGAAGGACCCTCGTTACTCGAGTAGAGGAGATGGACAAGTCCATGGCAGAGTATGAGGGGTTGGCCCGCATCAATTTTGAGAAAAGCCTGGCCGACTTAGACGCAGTAGGTATGGGAATACATGAAGAATGACGTCTAAGAAGGGAGACGCTTTCGGCCATTAAGGGGCTGCCTGGGGACTTTCGGCGATCTTCGGGCCAAAATTAATATTTTTGTAAGACGTTATATCATCTATCCTTGTATTCTTAGGAAGTTTTCGTCCATGTTGAATGAGAACTTATTATTGTTTCAGTGCATTTTGTTTTCGTGCTCCCATAATGAGGGCACATATTTCTTTAAGTATTTGCCGTTTATTGCTTTTGTATGCACTTTTCCGTTTAAGTCTTGTAGATGATAGGCTCCATTTGGCAACACGTTTTTTACCATGAATGGGCCTTCCCAATTGGGCGACCATTTGCCATACGCTGGGTCCTTAGAACCAAGTGGCAACACAGTCTTCCACACTAATTCGCCCTCCCTAAACGATTTAGCCATTACTCTGAGGTTGTATTCCTTGGTTATCATTTTCTTTTGTGCTTCTAGACGATTTAGCGCATCACATATGATGTCGTCCAATTCCTACAAGTTCTGGATCATTGCCTCGTCGTAGTCTTCCCGTGTCAGTTTGTCTTGCAGCATCACCCTGGTAGACTCAATATTCATTTCTACTGGAAGCACAGCCTCTTGACCATACACTAATTGGAACGGCGTCACCGAAGTACTTGTTCGCGGCGACGTTCTATAGGCCCATAAAACTTGACTCAAATATTCATCCCACCGTCTGGCATTGTCTGTCACCATTTTCCGAATCAATCCTTTAAGGGTCTTGTTGGTCGATTCTGCTTGAGCATTTGACTGAGGGTAGTAGGGGGTAGTGTTCACTAATCGGACTCTGTATTCGCCCAGGAAGTCTTTTACCTTTTCACCGTTTAATGAAGTACCATGATCTACCATTATTGTCGTGGTATACAAATTGGTGAATTATATGTTCCTTTATGAACTTGATGATCTGCTCTTCTCTTGGGAGATTTCTACAACTGGGATGGCTTCCACCCATTTAGTGAAGAAGTCGGTGGCAACGACGATGAAAGTATGGCTCTTACTCGATGCAGGATAAATCTTCCCTATCAAGTCTATCGCCCATCCTATAAACGGCCATGGTTTAATGACTGGGACCATCTCAGTTGCTGGAGCCCTCTGAATAGGTCTGTGCTTCTGACAAGCAATGCATCATTTGGCATATGAGGTGCACGATTCTCCCATCTTTGGCCAATAATAGCTGCTTCGTACAATCAACCATCTCATCTTTACCCCGTCTTGGTGAGCCCCACAAATGCCTTCATGCACTTCGGCCATGATAGTTTTGGATTCGGATGGCCCTACACATTTCAACAACAACCCATCTTGTCGTTTCTTACATAGCACATCTCTGATACTATATTCAAAGCTTTAAGTTTTAGCTTTTGATCATTCCCTGCTTCGGGCTGCTTTAGGAATGTCTTGATTTCGTTTCTCCAATCGTCCCTTTTTTCGGCTTCGATAACCATGGCGTCCGTATCTTTAGCTCGCCTCATGAGGATTGTCTCAACCTCTTCGCTCATGTATACCCTACCTATGTTTGTCTGTTTATATCCGGAGGCTGCTTGGGCTAAGCTATTGGCCAATTCGTTCTTCGCCCTTGGAATGTACTCTAATTCAGCGTGATCAAATCGTTCTACTAATTCTTTGGACACGTCTAATAATGCCATTACTGATGGGCTTTGACATTTGAAAGCTCATATCACTTGTTGAATTACCAGCTGCGAATCTCCATTGATGGACGCATGGGTTACTCCCATATTGAGGAGCATCTCTAGCCCAAGTATCAAGACTTCGTATTCGGCCTGGTTATTAGTGCAGTATTCGGTGAACTTGACTAAGAATCGGAAAGATTCTCCCAACGGGCTGACCAGGACTAATCCTATTCCAGCTCCATTCATTGTGCTGGATCCGTCGAAATACATCGTCCATAGTTTCAGACTGCATTCGTCCAGATCCATTTCTATTTCTTTTATCGTGCTCAGACATGGATGGTAGGCCAAAAAATCGGCCAAGGCTTGATTTTTAACAGCCTTTTGGGGTTCATGCCGTATATCAAATTCTGAAAGTGATAGTGACCAAAAACCGACTCTTTGATGCAAGATGTGACGAGAACACATGTACTTTATTATATTAATTCTTGTAATCAAGTATACTATATTCGGCCTAAGGTAGGCTCGTAATTTGGTACATGTGAAGTACAAAGCCAAACATAATTTCTCCATGGGAGAATAGTTACATTCATAATTCAGCAATTGTCTACTAATATAGTAAATGGCTCTCTCAATGTTCATGTCGTCATCTTGCACGATCATCCCAGCTATGGACTGCTATTCAGCCGCTATGTACAACTTTATTGGCTTTCCTGGCACTGGAGGTACCATCACCGGCGGCTGTGACAAGTACTTCTTCAGGGTGTCAAATGCTTGTTGATGTTCCTCGGTCCAAACGAATTCGTCCTCGCCTTTTAGCTTTAATAAGGAGGAGAACACTTTTGTTTTCCCTGCACAGTTGGAGATGAATCGCCTTAAGAAGTTAATTTGTCCCAAAAACCTATGCAACTCTTTTTTATTTCGGGGTGGCATAGCTTCGGTGATCGCCTGAGACTTATTGGCGTCGATCTCAATTCCCCGTTGGTGCACTAGAAACCCTAGGAAATTTCCTGCGCACACCCAAAAGCACATTTGGCAGGGTTCATTCTTAGTTTGAACTTTCTCATTCGTTCGAAGGCCGTTGCTAAATGGCCAAATGTTTCGTCTATAGTCACGGATTTAGCCACTATATCGTCCACATAGACTTCTACGAATTCGCCAATCATGTCATGAAAGATCAAGTTCATGGCCCGCTAATAAGTGGCACCAGCATTTTTCAGGCCGAATGGCATGACCGCCAATTCATAACACCCTAGAGAGACTTGGGCATCTAAAGGCCGTCTTGTGTACATCATCTTCGGCGATGTAAATCTGATTATAGCCTGCATACCCATCCATAAACGAGTATACTTGATACCCCGCCGTGGAATCCGCTAGGGAATCTACTGTCGGCATTGGGTATTGATCATTTGGTGTTGCCAGGTTTAAATTTCTGAAATCTATACAGATCCTTATCTTTCCATTCTTTTTTCTAATTGGGACAATATTTGACAACCATTCCACATATCTGGTCGTCCTAATGAATTTTGCCTCTAACAGTCGTTCAACTTCTTTCTTAATATCAGGCATGACATTAGGCGCAAACCTCCGGGGGCTGCCTGTGAGGCCTATGGCTTGGCATGATTGGCAACCTATGCTATACCAACGTCCTATCTAAGACATGCATCTCATTGTAGTCCCATGCAAAACAATATTTGTATCTTTGCAACAAACTAACTAACTTTTCACGTACCTGGGGCTCCAGTTCCTTGCTGACGTAAGTTATGCGCCTATCGTGCTCATTCCCCAGATTTACCTCGTCCAAAGCATTTTGTCCTCTTGAGATGTTTTTCTTGCGTCGTCCATTCAGGGCGAACTATTCTTCCTTTGATTCTTCTCCTTCCATCAAGTAGTCCACTCCACATAGTTCTTTTATTTTGTCCTCCATGTCTGGTGTGCCAGCAATTTGCCTCTTAAGGCCGAAATAGCGGCCTGTGCTTCGTCCTCATTTCTTCGCTCCATCACATAGGCCAATAAATTGGCCTTGGAGGCCGCAAGAGCGGCTTGCTCCTTATTATGGTCGTACTTCATTCGAACCGTTGTGTGTTGGTTCCCCAAAGACCACTGTGGTTGGTCTCGTCTGTGCGAACAAATCGTCCAGCAAACCAGCGGGGTAAGGCTCGTCATTCTGTGCCACAATGGTCGGGCTTTCCCCTTTATTCAAAACTCTGGTCGGCCCATAGTTCCCTTCGTACATGAAGTACTCGGCCGAGTTTGTCTCCGCAGTGAAAGGCTTATTGTCGGCATGCATTATCTCCACTTCGTCCCTTTGGTTCAAGAAAACCAGGCATTGATGAAAGGATGCATCGGCTGCCATGAATCCAGTCTCGTCCCAGGAGCATATTGTATGTGGTTGGCCCATCTATGACGAAAAATACCACTGTATTCGTAGTACTTCCCACTTGCAGGTCCAATGGAATAACTCCTTTTGCTGTCGTCGCCCCTCCATTAAAGGCGGTAAGCACCACTTCCGTAGGGAGAAGGTCTTCTTCGGACTTTGCCAAACGTCCTAACATCCTAACTGGTATTGCATTAATGGCCGCTCCATTATCAATTAGTACTTTGGTGACATGTATCCCGTTAGCCTTTGCCTTTACATACAACGACCGCAGGTGCTTCTTCATTTGTGTTGGTGGCTTCGGGAAAAACACTCTCTCTGATAAACCTATTTCCATTGCTTGATCGCCCTCAACTTGCAGCGACTCCTCTTCCATGTCCCATCTGGGAGGTGGCAACGTGGCTGGTGAATCCTGGGAGACATGATTGACAGTCAATCTCCGCATTTCAGCTCTGGTGAGGGTCCGTTTTACCTTAGGCGTCTCATACAAAACAAGGAACGGATATCGTCCCAAATCTTCTCCCAATGTCCCGACTGCAGGATTACCGGCTTCATATAATTCTCTGAGAAGCCGATTCTGTGAAATCCCCATCTCCTTGATTCAGTTTTAATGTCTATTTCTTCTTCTACAAGGTCATCTCCTCATCTTCAGCTTCCCTGTCTGTGATTGAGAGCGCTGCAAATTCAGTTTCGTCACCCTCATAAACGTCCTCGCTTGTTCCAGCTTCCCAATTGTTATCTCTCCTGAATTTCCCAGGCAATAGGTAATGATTAGCCACCACTGGCGGCATACTGCCGAACTGAATGACGATAGGCGGCTCTTCATCGTCTGTTTCGTCCTGTTTCCGTCTGCCGAATTTAGTGCGTTCGTCGCAACTTATCACCGTTCCTTCTTTGTCGTCACCCCCTTTTTTATTTACTTCTGTTTTCTCTGTGGTGCGAGGGCTACGGCCTGTGGTGGCCTTCGTTTCACCTTGTCGACACATCAAACGGCCATAATTCCTTTGGTGCCGCCTCAACTGCGTCCTTGTCATTTCGTCTACAGGGGGATAGTTCCTGTCTGGCCGCTGGCCCGAGTGTGGCTTTTGGTACGAATGCCAAACATTGGGCCGATTAATCTTCGGCCTGAACGTCCTTACATTCTGGACGAAATTTGAATTCTCCCCATAGAACCTTGGGGCGAAGGTCCGGGGCTGCCATGATGATGGCTTTCTCTTTGCAGGCCTTTCGCAAGTGTCTTCTAACTCTTTCATCCATTCCATGTCGTTCTTGCATCGAATACAAATGTTCTGCTGGTCTCATTGCTCTGAAGGTGCCTTAATCCTTTCCAGAGCGCTTGGACGATGACAGTGCTGTCCTTCGTCTAGCACTAATTTGACTTTCGGCAGGTTCATCTTGGCAAGGTCTGGATTGATCATGTTCAACCCCACCGATTTTGGAAACGGGTCGCTGTCCACTGCCATCTTTTTCTCGAACGTAATTCATCCGGATTCTATGGCATCCTGTAAGACATTACGAAAAACAAGGCAATTATTAGTTGTATGAGACCATGCATTGTGCCACTTACAATATCTTTTACTACCGATTTGCTCGGCTGTTGGCAACATATGTCTGTCGCTCAAGCTAATTTGCTTGTCCTTATACAACTGGTCAAATATAGCATCGACTTTAGTAATATCAAAGGAGAAGTTCCTGCTCTTTTTATCATTCTTTTCACTCGCTTGGGGTTCCGCCCACGTCTTACAAACGTACGGTTTCCCTTTAACCAATTCGGCCAAACATAAATCAGCCGACTCGATGTTTACTTCACCCATTTCATAGTCGATATTCCTATAATATGTCCATTTGCTCGAATTCTTCATTTGCTTTCCTCTTCTCGTAATAATCGCCAGTAACGCACCACACTAGTGGTGAGTTGGGGAAGGTCCCAAAACTCGCGATCCTGAAACTTCTTTTTTAGATCGAGATTTAAGCGACCTTGAGCGATCCTCACAAATTCTTTTTCGGGCAAAGGCACGTAACATCGGCCTCGGGCTACCTTAAACCGTTGTAAAAATGTCTCGGCCCATTCTCCTGGCAATTGTCTTAGGTTTGCCAAATCGGCTAAGGCCACTTCAGATTCAGCCTTAAAAAATTGCGCATGAAACAGTTGCTCCATCTGCTGCCAATTTTCTACCGAATTGGCCGGTAGACTGACATACCAGAGAAAGCCACCCCTGACAGTGATCCGTGAAATAATCTCAGTTTGTGGAAATCATTGACTTCCCCACACTGGAGGGTAAATCGTCCTACGTGTTCCATGGTAGAAACTTCCCAGGACCCCGTAAAGAGGGAAAAATCTGGTATCTTGTAGTTTCTAGGCCATGGATAGGCCACATCGACCCAATCAGGATACGGCTTCCGATATCTTGGCCGAATTGGCCGTATGCCTAGACCAATTTGTTTTGAAGGATCTCGGTCATTTGCTCCCTTAGCATATCATTGCCATTAAATGGCATAGCTATGGGCGGTGGCTGCGGTCCTCTTAAAATGGGACATAATCATGATTCTGCCCCTGAGAAACCTGGACACCCTGAGGCAACACCACTTCATTTTGTGCCATATTTGGCCCTTGGTGTATATTCGGCCCTAATTGTGGGCCATTGCCTCCAGTACTTATTCCTCCCCTGAGAACCGTAGGGATGTTGGTCCCCTGTGGAGGAACATTACTAGGACCGGCCTCCTGACTGCTCGCCGCAGGGAGGGGCGTAGTCCACGGCAGCGCCGTCCCGCCGTTTACACATTTGGCCATTAATTCATTCATCGAGCTTAGATGTTTAGCCATGTTTTCATAATGCGAATTGGTAGTTGATACGAATTTATCTATGACATGCGCATTTTGAAGCCTAACCTGTTCGACAACATCCTGTGTGAATTCACCGAACAACGCGCGCACCGCGTTAGGGCTGAGTTCTCTCATAGATTCGTACCGATTAGCATCTGTCAGACCCTCGAATTGACCCACTATGGCTGGAACGTTGGGCTGGTTGGTTTGCTCCAGTCCTCATTCCTCCGCAGTTGAGCCAGTTTGAGCGTTTCTTTTCGGAGGCATCTCCACTATTTACACCAATTCTCCCATTGTGGTCGCCAAAAACTGTTTGCGCAATTTTTATGCGTGAAGAAGGAAGAGCGTGTAAGGTTCAAACCTCCCGAGACAATGTCCCAGCAAGGGATGTTTGATTAAGTGAATAAGCTTCCAAGGGGCGCAAGCACACAAGTTACAGTCCTAAGATTACAATCTAAGAAATGAAAAATAAAAATATACTAATTTGAGTCTTCATTTGATCGGGGTTTCTCTCTTGGCATAGATAAGCTTTTATAGTGAAGTTTGTCAACCGTTTTAAGCGGTTCCAGTATCTTCTTGCAGTTGCTGGATCGTGCCTGTAACCGCTGAGTTGCGTGTTTCAACTGCTTGGTTGTGGAGGAAAACTGTCCAACTGCCATGATCGTGGAAGTAACCGTATCATGGGTTCTCGTCCTAAACGTAACCGCATCATGGGCTTTCGTCCTAACCGCTGGTCCGATGGCCCAACGCTTTTTATCGCCCTTTGGTCCATCGCCCTTTTTCCCTTCGCTCTTTCTTTAGTCTCAGGGCGATTTCGTTCTATGGTGGAGATTTTCGTCTGTTAACAATATGTATTAATATGTCCAAAAAAATGAGAGTAATTAAGATGATAATATTTGGATAAATGTGTGAACGCATTATGAAAGACAGAGTTATAAACGAAGAAATTAGAAAAAAAAAATTGGGTGTAGCACTAATTGAGAAGAAGACGATAGAAATACAGATAAGATGGTTCAAGCATGTTCAACGTAGATATCTAAATATTCTAGTGAGAAAATGAGAGCAAATAATATTATAATATATCATAAGTTAATATAGATAAAAATTATAAAGATATATATAAAATTTACTGATTTAATATAAAATAATGATTTTGTATAGTTGTGTCTTTCAAAATGCTTTTGTCGACAAGTGGCTTCACTCGTTAACAGTGGGCCTATAATTTCAATCTACAAAAGCCCAATGCCTGACAAATATTCCATAGTAAAATCTCCAAAACACCAAAACGAATCGTTTAAAGCAATACAGAAACGACGAAGAACACTGAACATTGCTTAAACCCTCTTGAGGAAATTTTTAAAAAAAAAATGAGGATAGCCGTAGAAGGATGCATGCATGGCGAATTAGACAACGTGTACAAAACCCTACAGTACATGGAGACTATCAACAATTACAAAATCGATCTCCTTCTTTGCTGTGGAGATTTTCAGGTACTCACAAAGACCTTTTTTTTTTTTGAATTTAAACTGATAATCGAATGAGTTTTGGTTTTGGTTCGGTAATTAATTAGGTTTTGAGAAATGGGTATGAGTTAATTTTGCCTTTTGTTTTGTTAATTAGGCCGTGAGGAATGAGAATGACATGGAGAGCTTAAACGTCCCCCGAAAATACCGCGAAATGAAGTCGTTTTGGAAGTACTATTCCGGCCAAGAAGTTGCTCCCATTCCCACTATTTTCATCGGTGGGAATCATGAAGCTTCTAATTATTTGTGGGAACTGTGAGTTTTTTTTAAAAATATTTGTTGTTGATGAGTCATAATGTGTCAAGGGTGACATAAGACTTAGTATGTGGTTGTTCAAGTCCCAGGTTCGAATCCGGGGTGCACGTCTTCATCTTGTAGGCAAGAAGCCTGTGACAGCCGAGTGTTTTACTGTTCCGTTTAATCCTGAGTCAGGTGGTTTGGCGGTGGGGTTTGCAATATTTCCAAAAATAAAAAATAAAAGAAATAAAAAATAAAATAAAAAAGAGTCGCAATGTGGACTTTTGGAGTATTTTTGTATTCGTTGTATGTGTAATGGCTATTTCTTGAGTAGTAAAGTCACGCCGCTTCAATTTAAAGATGCTATTAGTATATGTAATGGCTGTTTATTTATTTATTGTTTTGAAGGTATTATGGGGGATGGGCAGCACCAAATATATATTTTATGGGTTTTTCTGGAGTGGTGAAGTTTGGCAATATTCGTATTGGCGGGCTTTCTGGGATTTACAATCTGCGGCATTATAATTTAGGTTAGTTATTTTTATGTGTGGGAGTTGATTCTACATAATCTTGTGTCAATTATTGTTATGGAGTCTTTTAAGAAGTTTGCAAAGATGTTCTTATTTGTAAATAATGAAAGTGCAACTTTTTTGTGAAAGTAAATTGTGTTTATTGTTTATGGCCAGGACACTATGAGAGGCCGCCGTATAATGAGAATACTATCAGGTCTATATATCATGTTCGTGAATATGATGTCCACAAGCTCATGCAGGTTGAGGAACCAATTGATATCTTTCTTTCACATGATTGGCCTCGGGGCATCACTGATTATGGGAACTGTAAAGAACTCGTCCGGCATAAACCTTATTTTGAAAAAGAGGTAATTGCAGTATATTAACTATTAAGGTTGTTGTCTTGACCCTCTCTCTCTCTCCTCCAAAAAAAAGGGTTGTGTTCTTGTCTTCTTGAGGACACTAGCTTTTGGTTGTGTTGACTTTATACGCTGTCAAGTCTGTCATTGTAAATTGCCTAATGATCCATTATGTTGCATTTTCTTTTTCCTTATTTTGGATCTTTTGTCTTATTTTTATACTAGCATCTTGCAAACTGTAAACTTCTTCTCATGGAACAATGGTTTTTCACATTCAGATTCAGGATGAGACTCTTGGAAGTGAACCTGCAGCTCAACTGTTGGAAAAATTAAAACCTTCTTATTGGTTTTCGGCACACCTTCACTGTAAATTTGCTGCTGTTGTGAAACATGGAGAAGATGGTCCACTTACAAAATTTCTTGCACTTGATAAGTGTCTTCCAGGACGCAAATTCTTACAGGCATGTGTCTTAAATTCTAGTATTCTACTACAATTGCCTTCCTTGTTATCATAGTTTGAATTGGAAGCTAATTCTGTCAGTTCTGGCACTTGCTGATTTTTTTAGGTTTTTGAAATTGAATCTGGACCAGGACCGCATGAGATTCAGTATGATGAGGAATGGTTGGCTATAACACGGACCTTCAACTCTGTCTTCCCTTTGACTTCTAAAAGTGCAAATTTCGGGTATAACATTTGAACATGCATATCAAATTTTGATTTACTATGAGAAGCAGCAAGTAATATATTGTTCCAATGAAATAGGGGTGTGCAGCTTGACACGAAAGATTGTCGCGAATGGCTCAGAAGCAGGCTACAAGAAAGAGGAGCAAAACCTTTTGAGTTTGCACAGACAGTTCCCTGTTATGATCCCTCTCAATCAGTGTCTATTGGTACCTTTTCTGGTAATAGTTCAGAAATGTTGACATTCTGCGTTCTTGGCTATGGTCCATGATAAAAGCTTAGATTTCATTACTAGAATTATGATAAATTTTCATACACATTCCCTTCTCCATTTGCAAAGTTGAAACACAAGATTTATTACTTTGTTATGCGGCAAATATCCATGGTATCTAAATTCAAAAGATATCATCTTCTTTATTAACTAGGTTGGAGATTCAAATGCATTAAAAGCACTCAATACATATGTAAAAAAGAATAACTACATCTGGTTATGCAACTTGCATGTTTTGTGAATTCTGAAGCTCATTCTAGTCATTGTTTATGCATTATTGCCGAGCATCATTAATTCAAGAACAAAACTTTGGAATAATATATTGAAGATTGACACTGCTTTATAATTTTATTCTCTCTTCATTGTTTTGGGTGGTTGCAGAAAATCATCGGAATCCGCAAACAGAATCTTTCTTGCAGTTTCTAGAACTTCCATATCTTTTTGAAAATGCATCAGAATCAAGGGAGCCATCCCAGAGTCCTGCTCCGTTGGATCATAAAGGTATTTACAGAGACAGCAATTGTTGGGTTATCAGTTAGGGGGTCAAGGCTACTACCATTTGCGGCACCTTATAGAACTAATTCCTGTTATCTATATAGGTCCTGATCTGGATCCTGAAGAAATTCCAATCGATGACGTGGATGAACTGGAAGAACTTGCTGAGGATGATGCAGCAGCAGCAGCAGCAGCGGAGAACGAAAAATCATGAAGATTGCTTGTGCACAATATGTTACACAAGTAACAATTATCTTCTGTAAAAGCACTTTTTAACAGAAAATGTGTTCATTCACAGACAGCTGCACTGTGAAGTGAGAATGTCAGAAAATTATAGGTCTCTTTAGCTTACATAGTAAAATTACACGCTTAAATAAAAATTATAGTTCTCTTTAGCTTAAAAATATGGGTAGCATTCATAATCTGTGTACTACTGAAGGAGATGATTAAGATATTTTCATCTTAAGGGTTGTCTTTGGAGTAAAGATTGAAGATGAAGGGGAAATTCGACAAACTTGTTCAGTGACTAATGAGTGAAGCATTAAAAGTTAAAACCAAAATGCTAGTTCAATAATTTCCTATAAGTGATTGAATCAACTTTCACGTACATGTATAGAGACTATATAATTTGTTTGGTTGAAGCTGTTGCTGACTTGCTGTAATATATATGATCTGGATTGAGTGCTGAGTTAGAATTTTATGTTTATGTTTGTTTATTTATTTATTTTTATAAATTATGATTATTTATAAGTAATTGAATCATATACGTCCATTAGCAAAAATTATAAAAAAATTGAGTATAAACAAATCAACACTACATCCAAATTTGTCATGTGCAAATTGGTAAGATAGTGGGACTACTCATATTGAGTTTGGCTTTATATGTCTCGTTCAATCCAAAAATTAGTTTAAAAGTTAAAATTGACTTTAGCTTATGAACATGAATATCAACATGAATTGAAGATTAATTCTCAGTGAAAAATATTTTCCTTTAGGTGTTATAACATCTAAATTCATTACAACAAAATATTTGGAGCATTAATAATTAAAAAAACATTTTTTAACAGAATTTTTTAGGATTTTTTTTAATAGTGTACTTTTTAATAATAAATGCTTTAAAACCACCGAATAGTAGGGGTGGAAAAAAATAATTGAAACAGAACCAAATTGATCAAACCGGACCGATCAGTGATGATTAAGTTAAACCGATCGTTCGGTTCGAATCGTGAATCAGACCCATGAATCAATCGGTTTGTAAAATCATAAACCGCATCAATCGATTTGAGAGTTAATTCTTCTAAAAAACTGGTTCACTTTAGTTGGGAACCATACCGAACAAAACCGAAATCAAAATATTAGAATCGAACCCAATCAGTTCGGTTTAGTTCGATTTTAACCATTCGATTCGTAATTTCTTGAACCGATCAATTTTCAGTTTGGTTCGGTTCAATCCCCGAACCGAACAGACCTCCGCCCACCTCGACCAAATAGCACGCATTCAGATTGGGGTCCATACGACAAACTATGATAATTTATCTTTCTCGTTAATAAAACATAATAAATCAGGGGTCTTACATGATAAACGAGTTCCGGTCCGGGCTATTTAATTCGCATTGCCAAGCCCTTGAATGCAAAAACCCTAGAAACTAGAAGCTTGAAACGCACTATATCTTCTTCGCTACGCAACAACGCAATCCATAAATTGAATTAGAGAGAATTACTTGCTGAATCAATCGGAAAGGAGAGAGAACAGCAATCATGGCTGACGTCATGATAATGAACCACATAGAAGCAACGGCGATTGGCCACGGCATCGATCTCTCACAAGTCAATCTCGACTCCGTCAAACTGCCGCCCGATGAAGATTTCGGCATCATCAGGTACAAATAAAATTTTTGTAATTTTGTTATACCTTAATAAGAGAATGAAAATACTACGTCATTTTGAAGCTAGTTTTAATTCGTGTTTAATTTTGTTGTGAGTAGTAATGATGAGGATTTGTATGAAGAAGATGAGCGGGAGGTAGAGTTGGGGTTTGGAAACATTATTGTTGTTGATAATCTCCCCGTTGTTCCGAAAGAAAAGTTCGAGAAGCTTGAAGGTGTTATTCGAAAAATTTACAGCCAGATAGGTGTTATTAAAGAGGATGGTTTATGGATGCCCGTTGATCCCGAGACTCAGAAGACCTTGGGTTACTGTTTCGTTGAGTATAATACTTCCCAGGTACTTACATTGTATAACGTAGAGATTGGAGTTTTGTTTGGCATCTATCACTATTAATCTTTGCATTTTCATTTTCAAATGGAGGAATAGAATGGGCCATATAGCATAGCTTGCTATTATTGAATTGATGCTGTTTTCCTGGAATTTGAATTGTAACTTGGAATGTTCTATATGGTAACCTAATCCTTGATTTCTTCTGCCGTAGGAAGCTGAGCTTGCTAAGGAGAAAACAAATGGCTACAAGTTAGACAGAGCACATATATTTTCTGTGAGCATGTTTGATGACTTTGATATGTTTATGAAAGTTCCAGATGAATGGGCCCCTCCGGAAAATAAGCCATATACACCAGGGGTAACTTTTTAATAATTGTAAAATATACACCAGCTTGTAAAATATCTCTTTCATCATTATCTTGTTATGATGCCATGTTATCCAGACTTGTTAATAATTGTCTTGACGAATGCACCTAGAACTTTGATACTTGCATTTTCCGTCTGAGATGATTAATGTGTTTGTTCCCATATTTGCACTGGATGTAATGCTACAATATGATTGTGATTTGTGAGCATTGAGATTTAAGTTCTAATAGGTTTTTATATAATTCATTTTTACTTTAGTCCGTCTCATCAGTCTGGCATTTCTTATTTTACATACTGAATGAAAGCCTTTCCTGCTTCTGTCTTTGTGTTAGCTGATATTTTATACTTGTATACAATTTCAGGAAAATCTCCAAAAGTGGCTCACTGACGAAAAAGCCCGAGATCACTTTGTGATTCGTGCTGGCACAGACACTGAGGTTTTTTGGAATGATGCAAGGAATTTGAAGCCTGAGCCTTGTTTCAGGCACAGTGTGAGTAGACAGTAAATCTTAATTTATGGGCCTTATCACAATAGAGTTCATTTACTTGTCTATAGAGGATATCTGTACATCTATGTGCATGGCCATTTGTGTTATTTTTGAAATTATTCTTTTTATACCAGATTAGCAGTCATTTTTTGGTTAGTATTGCAATGATGAATGATTTTATATCTTTTTCTTTGCAGTACTGGACCGAAAGCTTTGTGCAGTGGTCCCCATTGGGGACGTACTTGGCAACAGTACACAGGCAAGGTACTGCTGTTTGGGGCGGTGCTAGCACTTTCAATAAACTAATGCGTTATGCTCATCCTCAGGTTATATCGGTTTTTGTTTGATATTTTATGTAATCTTTACCTGTTTCTTGATTTTCTGACTCCTACTGGTGTAATTGCAGGTTAAACTCATTGATTTTTCCCCTTGTGAGAAATATTTGGTGACCTACAGCAGCCATGAGCCAAGCAATCCATGTGATGCAAACGTGAGATATTTCTACTTTGCTTTATTTTTTATTCTTTGTATTGTTTACTGCTGCCTCTGAACCATTGCTAATGTGGATTTAATTTGATAGAGGGTCGTGATAAATATCTTTGATATGAGAACGGGGAAAGTGATGAGAGATTTTAAAGGAAGTGCTGATGAGTTTGCCGTTGGAGGGACTGGGGGTGTCGCAGGAGTAAATTGGCCTGTTTTCAGGTGATTATTCTTTCAAATCATTTTACGTGGGGCTCTGAAGAACAACTTCTTCTATCCCTTTCTCCCTTTTTTTGGGTCTCCTGAATCTAATAATTTTTTATTGGTATGTTTCGTAGATGGGGAGGTGGAAAAGATAAGTACTTTGCGAAGCTTGGGAAGAATATGATCTCTGTCTATGAAACTGGGACCTTTACCCTTATTGACAAGAAGTCCTTGAAAGTTGAGAATGTAATGGACTTCAGTTGGTCACCAACTGATCCTATTATTGCACTTTTTGTTCCTGAGCTTGGTGGTGGGAACCAGCCTGCTAGGGTGAGTGCTTTTTCTAATATGAAATTGCCTCTTATTTTATGTGCACGTTCTATTGTTCTTGATTTATCTTATTTCTAGGTGAGTCTTGTTCAAATTCCTAGTAAAGAGGAGTTGAGGCAGAAAAATCTTTTCAGTGTTGGTGACTGTAAGATGTACTGGCAAAGTAATGGAGAGTATCTAGCTGTTAAGGTCGATCGCTATACAAAAACGAAAAAAAGCACATATACTGGCTTTGAGCTGTTACGAATTAAAGAAAGGGACATACCTATTGAGGTTTTGGAGCTTGACGACAAAAATGACAAGATTATTGCCTTTGCTTGGGAGCCAAAGGGAAACAGGTTTGCTGTCATCCACGGTGATGGTCCAAGGCCTGATATTAGTTTTTACTCTATGGGAACTGCTCAACATACTGGCCGGGTATCAAAACTCACCACTCTCAAGGGAAGGCAAGCCAATGCTCTTTTCTGGTCACCATCTGGCTGTTTCATAGTACTTGCCGGACTCAAAGGTTTCACCGGTCAGTTGGAATTTTACAATGTTGATGAGCTTGAAACCATGGCAACAGCTGAGCATTTTATGGCAACTGATGTAGAATGGGATCCTACTGGGAGGTAAATTTAGATGACTTGAACTGAATGTAGTAACTGTGCAGCTGCTGTGTTTAATATATGGAAATTGTTTTTTCCTCTAGCTTAGTTTTAAGCTTTATCTCATTGCTTGCCATCCTTTCTACTTGCTTACCTCTAGGTTATGATTGTATGTGCTGTTTGCGTTATAGGTATGTTGCAACTGCTGTGACTTCAGTTCATGAGATGGAAAATGGTTTCAACATATGGTCCTTCAATGGCAAACTGCTTTACCGGACTTTGAAGGATCACTTTTTCCAGGTACTGATTTAAAATTTGCAATGTGGGAAAGTAATGTTTTGTGATTAGTATTTCCTTGTATCTGTTCTTCATTTGAAGATTGTAAAATTGTGATAGGTGGCATAGATCATAATTATTGTTATTTTTTCAAATTTAAACCTAGGTATATCGATCGTTCCATGATCTGAACTTTTTAAACCCTTGTTGACAGTTTTCGTGGCGCCCAAGGCCACCATCTTTCTTGACTCTTGAGAAAGAAGTAGAAATTGCAAAGACCTTGAAGAAATATAGCAAGAAGTACGAGGCAGAAGATCAGGATGTGTCGATGATATTGAGTGAACAAGAGCGTGAGAGGCGGAGGTCATTGAAGAATGAATGGGAGAAAAAGATCGGTGAGTGGAAGCGATTGCATGAGGAAGCAAAAATGGAGAGGCAGATGTTGAGAGACGGAGAAGCCAGTGATGAAGAAGAGGAGTACGAGGGCAAAGAAATTGAAGTAGAGGAGGTGCTTGGTGTTAGAGAGGAGGTTGAGGAGTGTGGTTCGTTGTAGGCTTTTAAGTTAATATAAATCAACTGTTTATATTTTCATCGGAGATCAAGTTCAAATGATTCATGGATATAAAGCTCATCGACTCATAATCAATCATGAATTATATTAGCTCAAGTGAAAAATTTATTTTTGGTTCCATAAAATGTTTTCTATATTTGATGAAAAATGAAAGTATCCAAATGAGTTTCTTCCAAGTTTATGTATTAAAATAAAATGCAAAAATTTGGAAAGTTGCAGAAGGATTTGATTGAAGAATTTGAAATTTTGTTATTTATTTATTTTTTTTTTTTTGTGACTGCTTAAACTATTGAGAATTTATGCGGTTCAGATGTGTTTTGTTAGTTCTTAAGATGATTAATACAAATTATTAATACAAACATTTTTTGTTAGTTCAGAAAAATGTTAACATGATTAATACAAATTATTAATACTAACATTTTTTGTTAGTTCAGAAAAATGTTAACATGATTAATACAAATTATTAAAATAATTTTAATACAAATTATTAAAAATGATTAACATGATTAATAAAAATAACAAAAAAATGATTAAGACCATTAATACAAAGTATTAATTTCTAAAGATGAATTAGTAAATTAATAAATTTATTTTCATTATTTTTTATTAATTATTTGTAACATGATTAATACAAATTATTAAAATAAAATGTGAGATACAAATAGTAAAAAATTATTTTATTGGGTCAAAATATAATTATATAGGGGTATAAATGATAAAACTTACAACATTTTATCTTTAAAAATTAATTGACAAATTAAAAAAAACTTTGACGTAATGAACAGTGATCCAAGTTCAATACTTCATCTTTGAAGTAGAATTTGCAACCATGTGCCAAAATCCCCAATGACACATCAATAGTGCGCCATTGAACCTATAATAAGTTGAGTCGGATAGAAAAGGCCAAAGCAGTAAAAATTCTCCAGGACTACATGAGATCTTAGTGTGAGAATGGTTATTTTATTTTATTTCTTTATTATTAGGCGATGCTCTAACTGGGTTTAAGTCTTAAATTTTGAGGATACTATGGTCTTTTATTTATGCCTGATTTGTGATCTTTCTTGACCCGCAATCTCCTTATTTCAGGAATTTATTTTATTTTATTTTTTTTTTGATGAGGACCTATTTGCCATATTTAAAAACTTTTTGAATATTCTGTGATTTCAATAATGTTTTGAAATTGGGACCAAAATACAAAATTTGTTAAAGTAGGACCATAAAAAATAACTAACACTTTATATTGGGATATTTTATAAATTGTTTTTATAAATTTGTCAATTAAGGACTCGCTATTAAATAAACAAGAGTTCACATTGTAACCTAAGGGCAATATTTTAAAAAGCACATGTTAAATGAGATGGTATTTATGAGCTCTGTTGAATAATAATTCAAATTCCAGCTTGAGGGTGTGTTTCTCAAGTTTTGAAAGTTGTATGTGAAAATTCGTAATTGACATAAGGTTTTGATTTTGTGCGGAATTAATCAATCAACTATTCTTTCTAAGACAAGTCAAAGTTAGAACAACTATGGTTTGTCTAAACAATTTTAAAGGAGAGCAATATATGAAACAATAAAAAGAATCAATATAAGAAATTTTATTGACGGAGTGGAAAACTCTCAAAAATAAAAATCCACTCTGGGTATAGACTACCATCCGAATTCACTATAATAGAGAAAACTTATAGTGATGGTATAAGACCTATGGTGATAACTTCACAGACTCAAATACCTCTTGACTGTAACAACTAGAAGAACTCCCCCAGCCCGCACCAAGCGGTTTTCTTCAAAACCCCTGAAGTCTGAGTGAATCCAATCTGCAAAATTGTAATGCTGGAACTTCGAACTCCAATCACCTCCTCAGAACTTTGAAGGATTAGGGTATTACGTAAGGGTTGTGTATTCTGTTGATTATTACCAAATAACAATCTCACCAAAAAAAAGGAGACAATGTAATCAAATAAGTCTTCAAGGTGATTTCACAAGAGGGAGGAAATAAAATATATTAGGACTCCAAATAATATGTTTCCAACCCAGGTAAAGTGGCTATGTGTCTCTTTTTATAGTTAGAGTTTCCCTTGTCGAAAACTGGCTTAAAAATGCGTCCAAAATATCCAGATTCTGAACATGCTATCGAACGCCACAAGAACGCGAGTAGTTCGACAAAACCGTTCGAACGCAATAACGAACGCAAGTCGAACGTGAAGCCTCTGGTCAGTTTGTTCGAGTGTGATGAATAACGTGACTCGATCAAGTGCTCTTTGGAAGCTTTTGTTCGAACAAAATATCAAACGATACACTAACGCTGAACATTCGAACCTAAGCAAGAACGCAACATGAACGAAATACCTGACATCTTCATCCGATGTTGTCCACATACCTGTACAATTGCTCTGAGATCTTCAAGTCATTACAACTCAATTGAACTTGTTTTGTTACAGAAATTACCACAACTTATGGAACTAACAAACTTATGGAACTAACAATCTCCCACTTTGGCATTACGTGACAAAACCACTTAATACAAATACTATGGTAAAAGATGCAAAAATAAAATAGCCAATTATCAACCATTAAGACAATGACTTATTATAATATGACTCGATATAATACCTAAGTAAACAATCTTGAGGTCAATAAAGACTCAAAGCCACCACAAATAATCTACTAACTTGAAACATCCACAAATAACAATATACCCGTGAAAAATAAAGGGAATATAAAGAGCAAATATAACAAATAAGAATAAAAATATTATTCTCAGGCATAATTCAAAAAATATATCATATTTTTTTTTTTGTCACGAAATGTCAATAGGAAATAAACAAATAAGATACATCAACAATAGACACACTCCCTATCACTAGGAGCATAACTAGGGGTGTTCATGGGTCGGGTCGGGTTTTTTCAAATTTTACGAAATTCGATTGGGTCGGGTCACGCGGGTTGATAAATCTGAACCTGAAAATTGAGTATGCAAATCGGAGCGGGTCGGGTCGGCCAAAAAAAAGATTTTTTTTATTTATTAAATTTTTTTAGACATAAATACTAACTATTTAATATCTCGAAACTTGTCATACATATATAATTTCAAGATAAAAAATAATAAACAACTGAAATAATAGTAAGAACTTTAAAAAATAATAAAATTTTTGGAAAATTAATAGAATAATAATAAAAAATTATTTTTCGGGTAGGGTCGGGTTGCATAGTCAAACCCGTGAACTGACTTGTAAATCGGGTCGAGTCAGGTCAACCCAAAATTGATTAATTTTTTTAAGAACCCCCTCGAGTCTGGTCGGGTCGTGATTTGACCCGACCTTATGAACACCTCTAAGAACAACTTAGTTAGTAAAATAAAATGGTTGATGAGTGATAAATAGATCACTATTTCTCACTCCTTTAACTTAATATTTTATATAGTTTCTTGAGTTATGTGAATATTTTAATGTGTTTTGTGGTAGTTTGTATATAAATAAAATAACAGGACTCTCTGGAGGTAATTCAGGGCAAAAACAATGGAAAACAGACAAAAATGGCAAAAACATAAATTTCCTACTAAAATGCGCCGTTCTGCTAAAATGCGCCATGCTAAAATGCACCATCTGCTAACGTGTGTCGAATCTGCTACCGTGCACTGGGACACGTGTCACCATCACATGCTGTCGATAGAACACGTCATGGATGATGTCAGCGTCGCGACGCGCACACCCTTACGCGTCGCGATGCCAAGCTGAATAATTGAGTTAATCATTCGGCCGATGCCACATGTCACCATCCCGGGATTCGTCTACCACGTGTTGCAAATCAAAGGCGCGTTGCGACGCGTGAAGATAAAAGTTTTCTATAAATAGAGGCCGAAATTTCATTTGTAATTCATACTTTCTTCTAAGGAATTCCTTAAGAATACTAAGAAGATTGTATCTTGTTTGTTTATTTACAGCTTTCAGTATTTAATTTTCGCATTAACATTTTCTTTTATTTACTTTTCAGTCTTTATTTTCAGCATTTAATTTTATTTACTTTTACGCAATAGTACTTTCCTTTCTTTACTTTTCAGTTTTTACTTTTCAGTAATGAGGAGGTAACTCCCCCTGCTGGGGTGAAAGGAAAAGCTTTTATTACTAATATTTAGATTAATCTCCCTTAATTATAATATATAAACTATTTAAAACCTGACTTAATGAGGATACCGTCTTATGGTCGGTTAGACTTAATGAAATTGGTTTTGACCTGACTAAACTAGATACAGCCTGTAAGGTCGGTTGGAATTAATTATAAATTTGATTTAATCAGGATATCGCCTATATGGTCGGTTGGTAATTTCACGCAAAGTTAAAATATTATAATAATGGAGATATCTAAAATATAATTAATAAAAGTGGATCCTCTAACCCCAGCATTTTCTTTTATTATACTTTTCCTTTTTTAATTTCCAGCATTTACTTTCAAGCATTTACTTTATTTAATTTTCAGAATTTACTTTCCAGCATTTAATTTATGTCATTTATTTAATTTAAGTTTTTACTAGCCTTAGATATGTGTGGTAACTAAACCCGTTATCTGGGGTTGTGATGAATTCCAATATCACTGGTTTATAAGAGGTTATTTTACGGTTTAGGAAATATAAATATTTATTTATTGAGCCTTAGCCTTAATGTTTCTTGTTAACTGGCCATTAATAAAATTGATCTGGTAAATTTAAAATGAACTTAGAGGTGACAAAACGAATTAACGAATCGAATTTGTATCGAATCCTAAATAAATCGAATCAAAATGTGATGGATTCGTATTCGATTCGTTTATTAAACGAATCCTAATATCAGGATTCGTATTCGATTTGTTTATTAAATGAATCGAACATGAATATTCGTTTAGTCATGATATTATTTAATAAAATAATTTACCACACTTGATTTACATTAATTCTTCATAAATATATGCATTTGATTTACATTAATTCTTTATAAATATATACATATGAAATATATAATTAACATATTTACTAAATATACCTCACCAAATATCGGAATTTTTTTTTATGAAATTAGTCATAAATTCTCGAATCTTAATTGAAAAATAACAAGAACTAGTAAAATAAAAATAATAAAACAAATCCTAAACGAATAAACGAATCAATGAGCTTGAATTCGTATTTGATTCGTTTAATAAATGAATCGAATCAAATTGACTCATTTATTAAACGAATCCATTTTTTCAAACCTGTATTCGCTTTAAAGCGAATCGAATCGAACGAATAAACGAATTTTGACCCAAATTGCCACCCCTAAATGAACTTGGAAAATGGATTTTAGGTTTAAGACCTTAGACTCAATAGCCCATGATATTCTTTGAGGATAGATAACCCTTTAATATATTTCCTTACAGGATATGAATATACCTGTCAGGCAGGGATAGCCATAATTGGAAATTAATGTTAATGAATTCAGGTAACTTGGTTGACATATAAATATGATTAATTGAGTTATACTGGGTATTTGTATTTTACCATCGGAAGAGGCTTTTGCATATTTTCGTGTTCCAGGTTAATCAACCGATATATTACACTAACGTAAGATAACCACTTCATCTTTAAAAGATATTGGAAAGATTCACAACCATAGATAGTTTAATAATATTGAATTTTCCTCAATCTACTTTCGCGCTATTTTATTTTCTTATTTTAAGTTTAAAGTCATCATCCAATCAAACAACCAATCTATTAGATACTTGTATTAATTTGGCATCATAAATTAATAGCTTAGGTATTAAGTCCTCGTGGGATCGATATATTTTATACTACTTGAACAATACGTGCGCTTGCATTATACGCGTGTGATTACGCCGGTCAAGTTTTTGGCGCCGTTGCCGGAGACTTATTTATCTTTCACTATTAGTTTTGGAGTTAGATACCTTTACTTGTGTCTAATTTATTTTTACTTATTATTTCTGTTTTCTTGTGTTTCAGGTTCTCAGACACTACATTAGACGAACAAAAGCTTTGAAATCCGACCGCTTGACCCAGAAATTGAAAGAACCATCAGACAGTTGAGAAGGGAAAGGCCAGAAGGCCAAGAAGCAATCATCAACATGGAACCTGAACCTTTGGAAGTTGCACCACCAATTCCCATTCGAGATAGAACTATTCTGGTAGTTGACGGCTTCATTTCCTGTATTATACTTCCTCCTTTACCAGCAAATGCTTGTGATATCAAAACATGCATTCAGATGATACAGCAGTCAGTTCAGTTTGGGAGGAATGCATCTGAAGATCCTAATGCCCATATCAGCAACTTCCTAGAAGTTTGTGACATTTTCAATTACAACCGAGCGGCTGAAGAAGCAATGAGACTGCGTGTTTTCCCATATTCATTGAAAGACAGCGCTAAGGCTTGGCTACATTCACTACCAGCAAGTTCCATCACAACTTGGAACACTCTAGCCACCAAATTCCTTGCAAAGTATTTTCCACCAGCCAGAACTGCAAAGCCGAGGAATGACATCACATCATTTCTACAACATGACTTAGAATCCCTCTGCGAAGCTTGGGAAATGTACAAATATTTACTCCGGAAGTGTCCTCATCATGAAATTACAAAATGGCTACAAGTCCAAACCTTCTATAATGGACTTTTTGGAATAATGATAACCACAATTGATGCTGCGGCTGGAGGAGCTTTAATGGAAAAAGGAGAGGATCAGGTTTGGGACCTAATTGAAGAAATGACCAATAACAATTCATTGTGACCAATAGATAGGAGCATGATCCAAAAAATTGCTGGAATTTATGAAGTTGGAGCCAACACGGTAGTGAATGCCAAGCTGGATCTAATTTGCAAAAATCTGGAAACTCTTAACATGAAGGTTAATGCTGGTTCCACAAGTTCACCATATGGAGGAGCACCAGAGTCAGAAGCAAACCAACATGAGGAGACGGTGAATTATGTCAACAATTTCAACAGACATGGGAACAATCATTATTCTAACACCTACAACCCAGAGTGGAGGAATCATCCCAATTTTTCATGGAACAATAATTTAGGGAAAAAGAACTATCCACCATCTGGATTCCAACAATAAAACAAAGGCCATAAGCATGACAAAGAACTAGGAATAGCGGAAGTGCTAGCTCAGTTAAAAAAATATGATGCTATGTTTCAGAGCCAATCAACTTCTATTAAAGCACTGGAGAATCAAATTGGACAACTGGCCAATGCTCAGAGTTATAGACCGCCAAGTAACCTTTCTAGCAACACATAACCAAATCTAAGGAACCGAGGGAAGAAGCAATGTCAAGCCATTACTTTAAAAAGCGGTATTGTAATCAACAAAGATGTTGGAATCAAGACATCCATTGAAAAAGTTCCAAAAGATGCAATTCCAAAGATGGAGGGAAAAAAAGCAAAGGAAAAAGATCAAGAAAGAATCACTCTACCTCCATATTTTCCACAGCGTCTTCAGAAAAATAAATTGGACAAGCAGTTTGCTCGATTCTTGGAGGTCTTCAAAAAGCTGCATATCAACATTCCATTTGCAGAAGCGTTGGAAGAAATGCCCAGCTATATCAAATTCATGAAAGACATTCTGTCATGAAAGCGGAGATTGGGAGACTACGAGACAGTAGCATTGATAGAAGAATGCAACGCCATCATTCAGAGGAAACTTCCCCCAAAATTGAAAGATACTGGCAGTTTCACTGTCCCATGCACCATTGGAGAACATTACATTGGTAAAGCTTTGTGTGATTTAGGTGCAAGTGTTAATTTGATGCCTTTTTCGATTTACAGGAAACTACAAATTGGAGAAGCAATGCCCACCTCAATCTCTCTGCTACTTGCTGATTGAACGCTCGTATTTCCGAGAGGAGTAGTTGAAGATGTACTGGTCAAAGTCCACAAACTCATTCTCCCAGCAAATTTCATTATCCTTGACATGGAAGAAGACAAAGATGTACCTATAATCATTGGAAGACCATTTTGGCTACATGACGAACTGTAATTGATGTACAAAAAGGAGAACTAACTATGAAAGTACAGGACCAAGAAGTTACCTTCAATGTTTTCAAAGCCATGAAATTCCCGAGTGATGAAAATGAAGAGGAATGTTTCAGAATTGATTTTGTAGATAGTATCATCTAAGATACTGATGCAATGCCACTTCCCACAGATAAACTTGAAGCTTGCATCACCAACATGACTGATAGCAAGCTAGATGCTGAAATTCTGAAATGTATCAACTATCTTGACAAGCCATTTCGTTTCAAATCTGTACCACATGTGGAAAGTCTGGAACTACCGAAGATTGAAGAACCACCACAGTTGGAGCTAAGACTAATTCCCAGCCATCTCAGGTATGCATTCTTAGGAAACTTTTCTGAATTACTTGTGATTATTTCTTCTTCGCTAACATTGGAGCAGAAAGAAAAGTTCCTAAGAGTGTTACGAGAACACAAGAAAGCCATTGGTTGGACTATAGCAGACATTCGAGGAATTAGTCCATCATTTTACATGCATAAAATTCTGATGAATGACGAGTACAAACCCACAGTGAAGCATCAACGGAGACTAAATCCAATCATGAAAGAGGTCGTGAATAAAGAAATCATCAAATGGTTGGATGCCGGCATCATTTATCCCATCTTTGACAGCACTTGGGTGAGTCCTATGCAGTGTGTGCCAAAGAAAGGAGCAATTACTGTAGTCACAAATGAAAAGAATGAACCGATTCCAACAAGAACAGTGACTGGATGAAGAGTATAATCAGATTGCCATCACCCCAGAAGATCAAAAGAAAACCACTTTTACATGTCCGTATGGTACTTTTACTTTCTGCAGAATGCCATTTGGACTATGTAATGCTCCTGCCATATTTCAACGTTGCATGATAGCCATCTTCTCAGATATGCTGGAACAAAGTGTGGAGGTTTTCATGGATGATTTCTCTGTGTTTAGCGATTTGTTCGACCACTGCTTGTAAAATCTGGAACAAGTTTTACAAAGGTGCGAAGATACCAACCTGGTACTCAACTGGGAGAAATGCCAGTTCATGGTGCAGGAAGACATCATTCTGGAACATCGGATCTCGCAAAAAGGAATCGAGGTAGATAAAGCAAAGATAAAAAAAAATTGAAAAACTACCTCCACTAACATCTGTCAAAGGGATTCAGAGTTTTCTCGAACATGCTGGCTTTTACAGGAGATTTATCAAAGACTTCTCAAAGATTGCTAAACCTCTGTGCAATCTTCTGGAGAAAGATGTGCCTTTCAACTTCACCAAAAAATGTCACGAAGCTTTTGAGATTTTAAAACAGAAGCTGGTTTCTGCCCCAATCATAGTAGCACCAGACTGGACTATTCCATTTGAGGTGATGTGCGATGCTAGTGATTTTGCTGTAAGAGCAGTTTTGAGACAACGCAAAGCAAAAATTTTCCATACCATTTACTACTCCAGCAGAACTCTGAATGAAGCTCACCTTAACTACACAACCACTGAAAAAGAGTTGCTTGCAGTTGTGTTCATTTTTGATAAATTCCACTCTTATCTGCTGGGTCCCAAAGTGGTGGTTTACACAAATCATTCAGCAATCAAATACTTGATCGCGAAGAAAGATGCCAAACCTAGATTAATCTGTTGGGTGCTTCTACTTCAAGAATTTGACGTGGAGATCCGAGACAGGAAAGAGACAGAAAATCAAGTGGCAGATCACTTATCGAGGCTCGAGAATGGAGAAATAGCTGGCAAAAAACTTACAATCAAAGAAATTTTTCCAAATGAACAGTTGTTTGCCATGAAACAACACGATGCTCATTGGTATGCTGAAAATGACCGTTAGAATCGACAACTCAACAACGAAAGAAGTTCTTCAAGGAAGTCAAGCATTATGTCTGGGATGAACCATACCTGTTCAAACACTGTGCTAATCAATTACTGAGACGTTGTGTTCCATATGAAGATGTCAATAGTGTCTTGCAGCATTGTCATTCACCACCATATGGCATAACTTCAGTGGGAATAAAACTGCAGCCAAAGTCCTACAATCGAGTTTGTTCTGGCCTACTCTTTTTAAGATGCTTACTTATTTGCTCTTCAATGTGACAAGAGCCAGAGAATAGGAAATAATTCGAGGTCAAATGAAGGACCTCTGCCAAACATTCTGAAAGTGGAGATATTTGATGTATGAGGGATTGATTTTATGGGACCCTTTGTTCCATCATTCGGAAACCTATACATACTAGTTGTAGTAGACTACGTCACCAAATGGGTTGAAGCAATTACATTGCCGTCAAATGATTCAAAAGTGGTGATAAAATTCCTTAAAAAGAATATTTTCACTCGATTCGGAACACCTCGGGAGATTATCAATGATGGTGGCACATATTTCTGCAACAGATACTTCGATGCACTCCTATCCAAATACGGAGTTACTCATAAAGTTGCCACAGCCTACCATCCACAGTCAAATGGACAGATTGAAGTTTCAAACAGGGTGATCAAAAGAATCTTGGAGAGAACCATTGGATCACAAGGAAGGACTGGTCTGAGAAACTAGATGACGCATTATGAGCCTACCAGATAGCTTACAAGACACCCATTGGTATGTCCCCATATCGAATGGTGTTTGGAAAAGCATGTCATCTGCCAGTGGAGCTTGAACACAAGGCGTACTGGGCACTAAAGAAGTTAAATCTTGATCTACAAGCAGTAGGAGAGAAACGACTCCACCAACATAACGAATTAGAGGAATTTCGCCTACATGCTTATGAGAATGCCAAACTGTACAAATAAAAAACCAAGAAATGACATGATAAAAAAATAATACGCAGACAACTGGAGCGAGGGCAGCAAATGTTGTTATACAATTCACGGTTGAAACTCTTCCCTGGGAAACTGAAATCAAAGTGGTCAGGTCCATTTGTGAGTACTCAAGTGTTACCATATAGAGTTGTTGAAATATATAATCCATGTCCAACAACACATTCAGGGTAAACAGCCAGCATGTCAAGCACTACTGGGGAGATCAATTGAGAGATAAGAAGAAAGTGTCATCTTTTCGGGCAGTCATATCTAGCTGACAACGTTAAACTTAGCGCTAGCTGGGTGTTAGTGTTCCTAGAACATGCTACAAGATCTCTAAGTTCATTGTGCATGAATAAGCAAGAGGAGTTACAGAATACTCATAATGCTTGGTAGAGAAAATCAAAATTTTCATGGATGTAATGGAAGCTCCAAGCCTTCAAGTTGAATTCCAAACTCTAGGATTAGTTTCCCTATCACCTCATTTGTCTCCTTAAGTGCTAGTTTACTTGAATTTTTGCAACAAGAAACCATGGAGAGAGCTTGAAGTTTTGGCCAAGGGAGAGTTGGGAGAGAAGAGAGAGTTTTGTGTATTTTGTTTTCAAAAAAAAATTACAAATCACAAAGTCAAATTCTAAAAAAATGTGTATATACTTTTCAAAAAAGAAATACAAAGTGTGTTGGACAAGTTTCCAACAAAAGCCATCAATCACTTCCATCACCAAAAATTGATTAATGATGTAAGTGAAGTGGGCCCCACTTTAAATTCAAAATTCAAGTGGTCTTGCTCAACACATTTCGGGCTCGGGTTCGTTTAATCCGATTAAACGAATTTTCCGTCGCAACGTAATTAAATACAATTTAATTAAATAATAATGCATCGCAAAATTATTACGGAAGTCGCTTACGAATTAATTCCAAATTAATTCATTCGCTTGAATTAAAATCTAATTTTAATTCCGTATTGAAATCCAATTTCAATTAATATATCTAATATATTATTTTAGCCCATATAAATAAATTAAATAGAAAAATCCAATTTAACTATAAAATTTATTTTACCGATTAATTCCAAATTAACCGCGTTCTCTCTTCCCGAAAAATTTAATCCCAGATAAATTCTCGACGCAATTAATCCCATATTAATTCTTTCTCTGATAATTAATTCAAGATTAATTCTTGCCGTAATTAATCCCAGATTAATTTTCTTTCTCATAATTAATCCCAGATTAATTCTGTTCGAGTCAAATGTCATTGGTGAATCTTTGGGAAGCGACCCAAGAGATCCCTGGATATGTTGGCAGTAAATACGTTCATCGGACTATCCGAATACGTGCATACCTAGTACCACGTTCTTACCGATTTACAAGACATGGTTGGCTTCTAGCAAGCATCGTGCCTACCCAAATCTCCAGAAATATTCTTTAAAGGATATATAATCTTTATCAGGCGTATCATACTAAATATTGCGTATTACGATCCAGTATCGGATGTCACATGCTAGGCCTGGGGCTGGAATTGTGTCAACCTCGTACGAAGCATATATGGATCACTGTCAACTAGTCTATATAATCGGATAATCATGACCTAGTCATATTATCCCGATGACTGCAGTACTTAAGAGTACCAGTTCCGTATCCCTGCGTGATCATCATCGCCATATGACTGAAGTGATACTTCCATCTTGACATTACACCCAACACACTACGATTCTCAGTATACCCAGAAGAGGCGTACACAGAACCTGTTAAAGCCCCGGATGACCAAAACCAAAATATACTGAT